>JABUQX010002462.1:142500-154961 GCA_015478945.1 Trachelipus rathkii | reverse complement strand
TTGATTCCATTCAGAAGCCTACCACCAACACCATATATCACTAATACCTGCCATAAAGCTCCCCTATTAACTATCATACGCCTGTTGTAAAATTGGCTAAAATGTAAAATATATTTTATCTTCTTCAATCATTGAGCCAATGTAAAAGATTAATCCATATTATCCCCTACCACTCCTAAACGCACATTGTCTTCATCACCAACCAGTCCCCTTGGGGCCACTGACGCACTCTCAACCAAACCAGCGCTATACCTTCCCTACAACACTCAATAAACTTATTCCCTATAATTTCTACAATTCCCTTTTCTCCTTACCCTTATAAGGAATTTTTGACTGCTCTTCCCCCCCCCCCTTGGAACTATACCTCCATAAACGCTTTCTTACACAACTTCCAAATCCAATCAATCACCATTCTTGATCATTTGATCATTTCACCAGTAATTTCATCTATACCTGCAGATTTACCATTCTTCAACTTTCTCACTCTACCCATTACCTCCTCCTTACTAATAACCTCATCCCCAAAATACCTATTCCTTCTTGCACCATCAAACCCACACACATTCACTATCACCTCTTCATTACTGCCAATATTATGCAGATTTTTGAAGTGTTCTTTCCACACTCCCCCTCACATCCATTTCATCAGTTACAAAAGCACCATCCCTATTCATTATTCTAAGCAGATTCCCCTTATTCTCATTCTTAACCTTTCGCGCTTCCTTCCAGAAGAGCTTCCTATTCCCTTGTAAGTCCCCATTCATCCTCCTTCCAAACTGTTCATTTACCTCTTGTTTTCTCCTACGTATGCACCTTTTAGTATTTTTTTCCTCCTTATATAATTCCAAGCATCTTTCTTTTGAAACTTCATCATTTGCTTTTAGTACATTCAACCACGCTTCTTTTTTACCTTTAACCGCTTTCATCACCTCTTCATTCCACCATTCGCTGTTAACATTCTTACTTCCTATTTTAGCACATCCACACACTTCCTTTGCACTACTAACAATTGCTTCCTTCATTTGCCCCCAGATTTGTTCAGTATCAACTTGTTCACATTCAACCGATTTACTAGCGAGCGCTCTTACATACTTATCCTTATTATTACCTTGTTCACTTAACTTCTCACTCTTAATTTTACCTACTTCCTTTCGTATCACCTTCCTCTCCATCCAAGCCCCCACTAACTTAATTTTACATTAAACGACATAATGATTCGATAATCCCATTTATAATACCCTCACTGATTTAACATCCAATACATACTTCAACATCTTCTTCACCAACACAAAAATCAATCATACTTTTCACTTCGATACCATCTCTACCTACACCAACTCTAGTATACTTATGGATACTCTTGTGTTTAAAGAAAGTATTACTTACACACATACCTCTCTCTCTTCACAGAAATCAATCACCTTCCTACCATTCTCATTTTCTCCCGACACCCCTAAAACCACCTGTTATACCATCCCTTTTTTGATCACCTATCCAACCATTCAGGTCCCCCAACACAATCAATCTGAAGCTCCTACTCACCCCATCCAAAAGGTCATTCAGATCGCACTCTCTTCAACATTACCTCAGATGGACCATGTGTCATAACCACACATATCTTGACCTTTTCAAACCTAAATTTAACTATAGAATTCTAGTACTCACACACACAAATTCTACCATAGCTCTGTACCACAGGTCACTCATTAAAATTGCAACTCCTTCTCTCCCCCTCTCATTCCTTTTCACACCAGCACATACACATTTCACACCACACCACTCATCTTCACCTTTTCCTTTCATCTGTTTCAGTCACAGCGAGCAAATCAAATTTGCCCTTTCTAAATACATCCATCACCTCTCCTCTTCTCCTCAACATTTATTCCTCTGACATTCCATGTACCCATACAATTCATACATTTTTGCCGAAAGATAGAAGGTCGCTTACGGCGATCACGACCTTCTCCGAGGCGATATTTTCATTATGAGCAGCAGCAGCAGCAGCAGTACCGTCGGCAGCATATAGCATATATATATATATATATAGCAGTTATATATATATATATGGTTATATATATACATATAAGCAGCAGCAGCATATATATATAGAGATATATATGTATATGTTATATATATATATATATATATATATATATATATATATATGTTATTGTTATTTATATATATATATATATTTATATATATAGTTAGTATAGTTATGTATATATAGTAAAGATAGAAAGAGTTATAAAGCATATATATATATGTAAATATATATATGGTTATATATAATAATAGGTTATATATATATATATAGTTAAGGTTGGTTAAGATATATACGTTAAAGCCTGCAAAGTGATATGGGCGTTAACTGTTACTTCCCGCATGCGCAAGGATCTTTATGTATGCGGCCCAGTATATCGCCCGGTCGCCCTGCCCTGGAGCCGCCACTGTATATATATAATAAATTACGCTGTGGAACAAATTTTTTTTTCGGTTGCAAATGATCTGACACTTGTGTTGGATTGGGTTTGTACAACGGTTTTTGTCTGTAAATCACAATTTGGCCGCTGTTCACGCATAACGTTAAAAAAAAAAATACCGTAAACCGCTGCAATACGTTTGAGTATACAAAAATATGATTTTAATATAAAATGTGTGTTGCGTCTAATTATACATAATCTGAAAATTTCATATTGATTGAATGAATAGTAAAAAAGATATTGCGATTTTTCTTTAGGAAGAAAAAGATAAACATAATTTTTTCTTTTGGCATATCATAAAGAAAAATCGCGATCTTTTTTTTTTATTATTTGTCCTTTAAATAAGACATTTTCAGAGCATTTATAATTGGGCGAATTGAACATTTTTTATTTCGATAATTCTTTGGTATTTTGTATACCGAACCGTTGTTCACGGGTAAAATTTCATTTTAAATGTTTTTCGTGAACAGAGGCCAAACTGTTGCTCACGAAGAAAAACTTACTACAAATTTGAAATCCTCGGACCCCATTTTTTAGGTTTAGCACAAGTGCTGGTAACAATGCAACGAAAATTTTATCCCCCAGTGTTATCAAAAGTTTAAGAATCACATAAATAGAAGTATATTAGCTTTTTCAAGGTTCAGGTCAATTTCTTTTTGAGCTGTAGATGTTGCTAGCTTGGTTAAACATATCTCCCTGAAGACGCTAAAGGGGAGAGGATTATAAGCATTTTCTTGCAACAATTGGGCAATGCTAATTTTCTCAAGTTTCTTAATTTTGAGACACTTGAGTCTATACTTCTAAACTAATATAGTAGGTATGTTTATATGTATTTATACTATAGTAAAGAGGTGTTATTATTTTAACATGTTAACAGAGAATTTGAAAGTTGGCAAAAAATATAGGCTGGATTATTTGCTCTCCAGCTAAATTCGGGGCCGGAGTCACAAATTATTATTATTATTATTATTTTAATGATTTTGTTGCTTTTTAAGCCTCCTAAATGTATTTCTGTCTACAGAAGAAATTTTCTTTAGTATTATCCTGGAATAAAATAAAACTATTGATTTAATAACAGTACTCAAGCTTTCTGTCCGTACACTTTGACATTTTCAAGGATTAGTTTTATTTTCATATTAATTAATTTTGATAATATAAATTTGCTAAAACCAATAACAGTAATAAATAAACAAAATTAATAATTTTAAAAGTTAGAAAAGTTAACCTACGTTGACTTTTTGTTATTTAAAAATACATAGAGAATAGGAACGCCTTCTGGAAGGAAGCGTGCCAAAGGTTAAGAATGAGAATATAGAACTGCTTAGAATAATGAATAGGTATGGTGCTTTCGTAATTGATGAATTGGATGTGAGGGAGTGGAAAGAACACTTCGAAAATCTGCACATTATTAACAGCACGAGTGTTAAAGAATGTATTTTGAAGGTGCATGAACAGTATTTGTGATGAGGTTATTGCAAGGAGTGAGCAATGGTAGGCAGAAAGTTGAAGAATGGTAAATCTGCAGGTATAGATGAAATTACTATGAAATGATCAAGAACGGAGGCAAGATGGTGATTGATTGGATCTTGAAGTTGTGTAATAAAGTGTTTATGGAGGGTATGGTCTTAAGTGAGATTGGAGAAAGCAGTAATAGTACCCTTATAAGGGTAAGGGAGAAAGGGGAACTGTAGAAATTATAGGGAATAAGTTTATTGAGTGTTGTAGGGAAGGTATATGGTGGTATTTTGGTCAAAGTATGCCTGATAACTGAAGGACTGATTGGTGAAGAACAAGGTGCGTTTAGAGTGGTAGAGGATGTGTGGATCAAATCTTTACATTGAAACAAATGATTGAGAAAATGAGGGAGAAATAAAGAATAAATTATATTTAGTTTTAAGTGGATTTACAATGAAAGCGTATGATAGAGTTAATAGGAAGCTTTATGGCAGGTATTAGTGATATGGTGTTGGTGGTAGGCTTGAATGCAATCAAAAAGTATATGTGATTTATTAGTGAAGTGTGTAAGAATGGTGTCAATGTAGATTGGTTTAGGATTAATAGTGGAGTGAGACAGGGTTGTGTTATGTCTCCTATATTCAATTTGTATATGGATGGGGGTTATGGTGAATTCGAGGTGGGGATGGTGAAATGGTGTTAAGAACATTATAAATGGAGATGAGTGAGGGTGCCCTACCTATTATAGTGATGATTTTGTGTGAGGAATCTGAAGAGAGTTTGAGAGTGATTGGTAGAGAGATTTGGCAGGGTATGTAAAAGGAGGGGTTTCAAAGTAAACGTAGATAAGTGAGTAAGGTTATGGTTGTGAGTGAGGACAGTCCTCAGTGTGAAGTTATGTTAGATGGTGAGCAGCTGGAGCAAGTGTCTGAGCGTAAAACATTAGGTGTGCTGGAATATATGGGAACTGGATGGTTCAGTAAAAGCGTGTGAATGAATGGTGGAAGGCCGGTACAATTAAATCGTTGGTGAAATGTAAAGGACTGGGCGCCCTGAGTGCGCTAGAGTTCACATGAGGGTATGTTACCAAGCAGCAGAGTGGTAGGGCGACTATGGTCTGGAATAAGAAATATAGATCTAAAGTTCAATGTGTTCGATGGACAATCTTAGTACTAGGTGTGAGAAGAATTCAATAAAATGAGAATAAACGTGGCTAGGAGAGCTGTGGGTGGGAAGAAAGGTAAATGAGAGAATAAATGAAAGTATGTTGAAATAGTTTGGTCACGTGGAAAGGAATGATAGTCGGGTTGGTTGCTGGGATGTATAGTGGAGAGTGTGTTGGGAACCGACCGGCTGGGAGACCGAAGAGAAAGTGGATTGAGCCTGTGAACGAATGTCTAGCGGAGAGAAATGTGAGTTTTGGCAGAGAGGCGAGTATAAAGGTGCATGATAGGAGAGTAAGGCGGGGTTTTGTATGGGGGCATGTTGAGGCCCACCTGGGCCAAGGGATGAACCCTTACATTGACGGTCACGATTTACTATAGTGAGGGTCCGTCATGTCCCATGAAGCTTTAGGGTGATTTTCTGTCTGTGACGAGCTTTCACTAATTAATGGTACAGAGGGGACGGTAAGGCTGGGCTTTCTTTCTTTTCGACATTTGTCATACTCTCCTACTGCTTTTCTTTTCCGATGCTTATAGCGCTCCACTTTTAAAGTTGGAAAAGTTAACCTACGTTGACTTTTTGTTATTTAAAAATGTTTAAAAAATTTGACATTTCATTATATTTTATGTTTATTACTGGTTTATGTTTCCTTAAGAGCAATGATTCCCTGAGGCGCAATTCATAAAAATCTTTCTTTCTTGTTATGATGGAGAAGCTCTCTTTTATGCTGTTATCGGGATTTTTGTGGTGTTCTTCCTTAATATGTTGAAATATTTTACTCGGCTTATACTTATGCTGCGACATTCTCATGTTGAGGGTATTCGTTGTGTATCCAATATAAGCGGCGTTACATCCACTTTCAGAACATTGAAATCGGTACACAACGTTACTACTCTCACCATCCGAAAGCCCTTCACGAGTAGAGAAGCACGAGCTCAGTTTCAATGGCTTATAGTAAGATTTTAATATAAGCTTCTTCCCGTCTTTTGCTTTAATATGTTCTTTCAAAATTAATTTTAATTTGTTTTCTTCCTCTTTTTTCTGACTAATATTTTTAGTTTTATAATATACTAAGAGCTTATCTTTTTCATTTTCATTGATAGTATTGGCGAATAAATTATTTAAAGTGTGCTTTATAGTTTTCTCTATAATATACTATGATTAAGTTATTGTTTATCAAATTCTTTGTGATATTCTTTTAATTTCTAAATCAAAAAAGGTCCAATCAGACGATATCTTAAACGCTCGGTGAATTAAAGTCTTTATGGTAGCAATTTTGTAGTTTAGGGGAGTGAAGGAGTCGAAATTCAAGTATGTTTCCTTATCTGTAGATTTAACGTAGACACTTCTATCAATTTTTCCATCCTCTTTAATTTTTAAGCGCTTTCGGATGGTGAGAGTAGTAACGTTGTGTACCTATTTCAATGTTCTGAAAGTGGATGTAACGCCTCTTATATCGGATACACAACGAATACCCTCAACATGAGAATGTCGCAGCATAAGTATAAGCCGAGTAAATATTTGAACATATTGAATAGAAGAAACAACACTAAAAATCCGGATAACAGCATAAAAGAGGGCTTCTCCATCATAACAAGAAAGAAAGATTTTTATGAATTGCGCCTCGAGGAATCATTGCTCTTAAGGAAACATAAACCAGTAATAAACATAAAATATAATGAAATGTCCAATTTTTTAAACATTTTTAAATAACAAAAGTAAATAAAGTAATTTACATAACTTTTTTAAAATTATTAATTTTTTTTATTTATTTTTGTTATTAGTTTAAACAAAATTTATATTATCAAAATTGTTAAAATATAAAAAAATAAAACTATTCCTTGAAAATGTCCGAAGTGTACGGACGAAAGCTTGGTACTGTTATTAAATCAATAGTTTTATTTTATTCCAGGATAATACTAAAGAAAATTTCGGCTCATGTTAATAAATCCTTACGTTTTTCTTTAACTCATAAAATTTTAGGTTAAATTTTTACAACTTTGTTTAAATTTTTAAAATATTAAAAAATTAATTTAATTAATGGTAATATATTTAATGGAAGTTGAAGTTTTATAATGTCAACATTACATTCCTTTTTATAATATATATATATATATATATATATATATATATATATATATATATATATATATATATATATATATATATATATATATATATATATATTTTTATATATATATATATATATATATATATATATATATATATATATATATATATATATATATATATATATATATATATATACACAGTGTATACATGTATATATGTTTAAAATTCTACAATATCCTTTAATATTCTTCCAAATAGATTTTTTTCCTTCATTTCTTTTACGCCACGAATACTCGCAAATATATGAATCAATCATCTTTATGTTCATTCCTTTTTGTTTTTTAGCTTTATATTTAAAAACAATCCACGTACTTTCAATAATTTTGGTAAGCATGTTTCATGTATTTCCACCATCATGTTTTGTCCACCAATGCTTATTATATTAATTTGAAGCGCATTAGCACAAACATGTGAAATAAATTAAATTTTATTTTTAACAAAATTAAACTTTCTTAATCTAATGCAATATAATCTAATCTACCCCATAATCTAACCTATGTAATCCTAACCTAACCTAACCTAACCTAACCTAACAACCTAACCTAACCTAACCTAACCTAACCTAACCTAACCTAACCTAACCTAACTTAACCTAACCTAACCTAACCATAACGTCACATAACCTAACCTAAGGTAATCAAATTTCAAAATAAAAATAATGATTTATCTTACCTCCCACAAGTAGTTATTGAATTTAACACAAACTGGTTAACAAATATTTAATTCCTCTTTGTTTTAATGTAGTGTTATTAAAATACTTAAAGAAACATAAATAACAATAATTAAAATATTGAAGAACAATCATGAAATTTTTAGCGCCAATAATAAAAAAAAAAAAAAAAAAAATTATTAAAAAAAAAAAAATAAAAAAAAAAAAAATTAAAAAGTAAAGAATTAAAAACTTATCGAGCTTCACAAAAATAGTGTAAATATTGAATAACTTATTTTCTCTTTCATAGGGTAAATATTACTTTTTCATTATTAACAAAACTTCACCAAAGAACGTAAGAAAAAATTAACATGACCCAAAATTTCTTCTGTAGACAGAAATACATTTAGGAGGCTTGAAAAAGCAACAAAATCATACGTTAAAATAAATGCTGATATTGAGTTTTTAGAAATATTATTATTATTATTATTATTATTATTATTATTATTATTATATTATTATTATTATTATTATTATTATTATTATTATTATTATTATTATTATTATTATTATTATTATTATTATTATTATTATTATTATTATTATTATTATTATTATTATTATTATTATTATTATTATTATTATTATTATAGGTTTAGTGGACCGAATGGTGACAAAATTCTTATTGAAGAATGGGTGCAAATCCTTCGGCATCAAGAGGTACTCCATGCTGAAGAACTTGAGAGGTGGAGAGCAGTGATAATGGAAGCTGCTAATTATTTGCAGAAGGTAAGTCTTGATGTTGAGCATGGTGAAGAGAAAGTTTTATCTCTCTTCTCTTTACTCTTATTTTCACTTTTCTACTTTTTATCAAAGTAGAAAATGTCAGAAATATTTTTTAGTATTATTATAATCTTGTTAAATTTGTTTTACTTTAAAACAGTAAGTAGAAGCAACCTTACAAATCTGAAAATTATTTAATTATATATCAAATTGAAATTATATGTATCTTAATGAGAAAAAATAGCGTTTTTTTTTCCTTCTTCTTCTTCTTCTTCTTCTTCTTCTTCTTCTTCTTCTTCTTCTCCTAAGTTTAAGTACTCTTCATTAGTTTCAGAAGATATTTGTTATTTGCATTCAACAGATATTCTTTAGGAAAATACAGATTATTTTAAACACGAATAAAATTTGATTAAGAACCCAAAGATCTTTGATTTTTACATAATAACAAAACAGTTTCTGTCAACAAGAAGCTACTCTATGAAATTAGAACTCGAGTGTCATCGTCTACGACAAAAATTGTTTAAAATTCGTTTTCCCAAATCATGAAATTACTGTATATGGAATACGCAGTTCGTAGACTAACATAAGTTAAAAAATCATATTATTATTATTATTATTATTATTATTATTATTATTATTATTATTATTATTATTATTATTATTATTATTATTATTATTATTATTATTTATTGAATAAAATAAATGATTAACTAAACAATTAATTAATTATAATATACAATACCTAAAGGTTTTATGGATTTGCAACAGGTGTTTGATAGGATTAAAAGGGGAAGTTCTATTGCAGGTGTTAGTGATATATGGTGTTGGTGGTAGGCTTCTGAATGGAATCAAAAGTATGTATGATGATAGTGAAGCGTGTGTAAGAATAAATGGAGTTGAAAGTGATTGGTTTAATATTAATAGCTGAGGGAGGCAAGGATGTGTTATGTCCTTGGTTATTCAATTTGTATATGGATGGGGTTATGAAAGAATTGGAGGTGGGGGTGGCAGGGGAAGGTGTTAGAATAGTGGAGAATGGAAGAGACTGGAGGGTGCCCTACCTATTATATGAGGAGAATTTGGTTTTGCGTGTCGAATCAAAAGAGTTTGAGAGGATTGATAGAGAGATTTGGCAGGGTGTGTAAAAGGAGGGGTTTGAAAGTAAACGTATATAGGTTATGGTTATGAGTGAGGACTAGGGTTGGGGAAGGAAAAAAGCAAGCTCGTTTTTTTCCGAAAAAAACGATTTTTTTCATGAAAAAACACAGCCTGAAAAAAACAAGTAAAAATTTGTTTTTTTCGTTTTTTTCATTAAGTTGTGGAATTACATGTTTGACAATTATTTATAAAATTTTAGCAAAAATATTGCTCTAATGTGGACATTTTTGGTTCCATTTCCTACAAAGGTGGAAGCCCCCTGAGTTTGTGTTCAAAAATTTTATTTTTTTTTTCAGTATTTTTTAGCAGATCTCTAAAATGATTTTCATACTCGTTTTGTTTGTGGCTTCATTTAATGTTTTCTTTACTCTGTTTCAGCTTTGTAAACATTTTCATCATAAATTATTTAATCAGAATTTAGAAATGCCACGTGCAAAAAGTCGTGTGACTGTGCTTTTTAAGGAAATAAATGGTTGCAAAAGGCCTCCCGCATAAAAATATACTTTTGTTTGTGCAAGACGTTTGCAAAAAACTAAGTATTTATTTCTCATAATCTAGAACTAGGAATTCTGAAATTTTGCCAAACTGAGAGAGATGATAATGCTAAGGCAGCTAAGCTTAAGGTCCTGTTACATGCCCCTGCTCCTTACCACTGTCATTCTCACACGATACTTCATACGACTGAGATATCAGACTTATTAGTTATATCAAAATTAAATGTGGCTGATCACGCTGATGAGCCCAGTGATAATGAGCTTGACAGTAGTCACAGCACAGTAGTCAGTACTCAGTAGTGGACTGGGTCTAAGGAAAGTGGGGACTAGTGATTAAGTGAATCAAAAGTTGATATGCCAAAGCCAAATATTTAATTTAGTCATTCACTCATCCTCCTTCAATTTACAATCTTGGTATAATTTTTAAATTTCAAAATTTTTATTTTTCATTTGCATCCCTTAAGTCACTTTTGAGTTTTGTCATTCAGACTCATTCTATATAAATATAATATACATTATTATTTAAAAGTAAATTATAAATATGATTATATGATACAAACGTAAAATACATAGTTAAATTAGTAAGTAGAAGCCTACAAACAGCAGTCTGCAGGCTACAACCAACTGTAAATTGTAACGAAAACAATTGATAAAATATAAAGAGAAAAGCGTAGTTCTGCTATTTATAATCATGAAATGGAAATTTTGTTTATTTCATAGTATCCTTATAATTTGAAAAAATGAAATATCAAGTGAAATATCATATTAGCCTCTTTATATTTTTAAAAATACATTTAATGAAAAAAACGAAAAAAACTGAAAAAAAAAAATGTTTTTTTCATGAAAAAAATACGATTTGAAAAAAACGGTTTTTTCCCAACCCTAGTGAGGACAGTCCTCAGTATAAAGTGATGTTGGATGGTGATTAACTGGAACAAGTGTTTGAATTTAAATATTTAGGATATGTGTTGGATGAAAAGGGAACGGATGATGGAGTGTAGTAGGAAAGTTGTGAATGGAAGGAAGGTGGCTGGTGCAATTAAAATCGTTGGTGGGTGTAAAGGAACTAAGTCTTGAGTGCGCTAGGGTTTTACATGAGGGTACGTTGTTACCCGTGTTAATGGATAGTAGTAAGACTATGGTCTGGAATAAAAAGTATAGATCTAAAGTACAATATGTTCAGCTGGACAATCTTAGGGGCGTGTTAGGTGAGAAGAATTGATAAAATGAGGAATGAACGTATTAAAGAGTTGTGTGGTGTGAAGAAAGGGGTAAATGAGAGAATAAATGTAAGTACATTGAGATGGTTTGGTCATGTAGAAAGGATGGATGATAGTCTGTTGGTTAAGTGGATGTATCGTGGTGTGTGTGCTGGGAATCAACCGGCTGGGAGACCGAAGAAAAAGTGGATTGAGTCAGTAAAGGAATGCCTCGAGGAGAGAAATGTGAGTTAGGCTAAGGCGAGGAGAAATGTGAGTTAGGCTAAGGCGAGGAGAAAGGTGCTTGATAGGAGTGAATGGCGGGGTTTTGTGAAGGGGTATGGTTATTGACGAGATGCCATAGTAAGGGTCCGTCGCGATCCCGTGAAACTCTAGGGTGGATTTTCTGACTGCGACGAGTTCGCACTAAAAGGTATAAAGGGGGCTGGTAAGGCTGGGCTTTCTTTTCGACTTGTGTTATATTCTTCTACTGCTTTTCTGTTTCCGGTGCAAGTTGTGCAACTCACCTCCAATCTTGATGAGAGAAGGTGGGTGATGATGTGATTATATATAATATAATATTATATAATATATATATATTATATATATATATATATTATATATATATATAATAAATATATATATTATATATATATAATATATAATATATATAATATATATATTATTTATATATATATATATGGGCGTAGGCAGGATTTCATTTAGGGGGAGCAAAGGTTTTGAGTGAATATATATAATATATATATATATATATAATATATATATATAATATATTATATACTTATATATATATATATATATATATATATATATATAATATATATAATTATATATATATAAGTATATATCAGGGCCGGCTCGTCATAATGGGCTCTCCGGGGCTGCTGCCCCTCAAAATTAAAAAATCCGGCATAGGAGTTGA
>JABUQX010002462.1:122500-137500 GCA_015478945.1 Trachelipus rathkii | reverse complement strand
CATTTACCCCTTTCTTCACACCACACATCTCTCTAATAAGTTCATTCTTCATTTTATCAATTCTTCTCACACCTAGCATGCCCCTAAGATTGTCCATCTGAACACATTGAACTTTAGATCTATACTTATTATTCCAGACCATAGTCTCACTACCATACAATAACACAGGTAACAACATACCCTCATGTAAGACCCTAGCGCACTCAAGACTTAGTCCCTTTACATTCACCAAAACGATTTAATTGCACAGCCACCTTCCTGCCATTCACACAACTTTCCTCTACACTCATGCATATCGTTCTCTCTCATCCAAACATACCCTAAAATATTTAAAACTCAGACACTTGCTCCAGCTGCTCACCATCTAACATAACTTCACACTGAGGACTGTCCTCACTCACAACCATAACCTTACTCTTATCTACGTTTACTTTCAAACCCCTCCTTTTACACACCCTGCCAAATCTCTCTACCAATCCTCTCAAACTCTCTTCAGATTCGCCACACAGAACCAAATCATCCGCATATAATAGGTAGGGCACCCTCCACTCATCTCCATTCTCCATCATTCTAACACCATTTCCTGCCATCCCCACCTCGAATTCTTTCATAACCCCATCCATATACAAATTGAATAACCAAGAGACATAACACAACCCTGTGCCTCACTCCGCTATTAATCCTAACCAATCAACTTTTGACACCATTTTATTCTTACACACGCTTCACTATCGTCATACATGCATACTTTTGATTTCATTCAGAAACCTACCACCAACACCAAAATATCACTAACACCTGCCATAGAGCTTCCCTATTAATCTATCATACGCCTGTTGCAAATCCATAAAACCCTAAATATAATTATTTCTTCTTCCCTCATTTCTCAATCATTTGTTTCAATGTAAAGATTTGACCCACACATCCTCTACCACTCCTACAACGCACCTTGTTTCTCACAATCAGTTCCCTCAGTCACTCGAACGCACGTCTTTCGACCAATACCAGAATATACCTTCCCTACACCACTCAATAAACTTATTCCCCTATAATTTTTCTACAGTTCCCCCTTTCTCCCTTACCCTTATATAAGGGTACTATACCGCTCTCCTCCAATCCCTTTGGAACTATACCCTTCCTAAACGCTTTTTGTTACACAACTTCCAAAATCCAATCAAATCACCATCTCGCTCCGCTTTGATCATTTCCCTAGTAATTTCATCTATACCGGCAGATTTACCATCCTTCAACTTTCTCACTCTACCCAATTACCTCCTCCTTAACTAATAACCTCAATCCCCAAAATACCTATTCCTTGTACCATCAAACCCACCACATTCACTAACACCGCTCATCATTACTGTTATATTGGTGCAGATTTTCAAAGTGTTCTTTCCACACTCCCCCTCACATCCATTTTTAATCAGTTACAAAAACACCATCCATATTCATTATTCTAAGCAGATTCCCCTTATTCTCATTCTTAACCTTTCGCGCTTCCTTCCAGAAGAGCTTCCTATTCCCTTGTATGTCCCTACATTCATCTCCTTCCAAACTGTTCCATTTACCTCTGTTTTCTCCTCGGATGCAGCCTTTTTAGTATTGTCTTTTTTCCTCCTTATATAAATTCCAGCAATCTTTCCATTTGATAACTTCATCATTTGCTTTTAGTACATTCAACCACGCTTCTTTTTTAGCCTTAACCGCTTTCATCACCTCTTCATTCCACCATTCGCTGTTAACATTCCTACTTCCTAACTTAGCCCATCCACACACTTACTGGCTGTCTTCCTTTGGCACTAACTAACAAATTGCTTCCTTCATTTGCCCCCAGATTTGTTCAGTATCAAATTGTTCACATTCAGCCGATTTACTAGCGAGCGCTCTTACATACTTATCCTTATTGTCTTGCTACTTAACTTCCACTCCTTATTTTACCGTAACTTCCTTTCGTATCACCCTTCCCCTCTCCATCCAAGCCCCCACTAACTTATTTTACCTAGAACAACATAATGTCCGATAATCCCATTCCTAAACCCCTCACTGATTTAACTTCCACACATACTTCAGCATCTCTTTCTTCACCAAACACAAAATCATTCATATTTTTCACTCGATACCATCTCTACCTACACCAACTCTATATACTTAATATATACTCTTGTGTTTAAAGAAAGTATTCTTTACACACATACCTCTCCCCTCACAGAAATCAAATCACGCTTCCCTATCATTCTATTTCTCTCCCGCCACCCAAAACCACCTGTTATAACATCCCTTTTTTGATCAACTATCCAACCATTCAGGTCCCCAACACTACACTCAATCTGAAGCTCCTACTCACCCCATCCAGAACTCATTCAGATTATCCCAAAATATCTTCAACGGTTCCCTCAGATGGACCATACGTCACAAACCAACACATACCTTGACCTTTTCCAACTTAAATTTAACCACATTAGAATTCTAGGATTCACACACACAAAGTCTACCATAGCCTTTGTACACAGGTCAACTCAATCAAAATTGGCAACTCCTTCTCCTCCCGTCTCTCTCTTTTCCACACCAAGCAACGCACACATTTCACACCAACAGGCCAACTCAATTTCACCTTTTTCCCTTTTATCTCTTTGTTCAGTCAACACGCGAGCAATCAAAATTTGCCCTTTCTAAATACATCCATCACCTCTCCCCTCAACATTTATTCCTCTGACATTCCATGTTCACCAATACGATTCATACAATTTCGCGAAAAATTAGAAGGTCGTTTACGGCGATCACGACCCATCTCCGAGGTATGCATCAGCATTCCCTAGCAAGAGATAGGTGGTAATGGGGAAGCCAACCCAACTACCACCGCCCCCTAGTCGACTTCTACGACACGCAGGAACATACGTGTGGGCATCGTGTGTGTGTGTGTGTGTGTGTGTATATATATATATATTATATATATATAATATATATATATATATTATAATATATATATATATTATATATATATATATATATATATATATATATATATATATATATATATATATATATATATATATATATATACTCCGCATAGAGTGTGGAGAGAGAAGGTCACGTTTAAATTTAGCTCGCACGGAGTTTGGATATATATGCTCCATAACCTAGTGACTTATGTGTTGTGTTTATTAGTATAAACAAGTAATGTTTATCTTTCGTAATGTGTTCAAGACACATTATAATTTATGTTAAGAAGTTCTTTTAAACACATTTAATCTTATATAACAGACCGTACAAGTGGTCTTATTTCCTAATTATCATTTTTATTACTCGTCATCTACAGAAGAGTAGAGCATTTTTGATCAATTATACTTTTATGTTTCGTGAAGTGAAATATTATCTGATCCTCTTTGAAAGTTTTCAAGAAAATAAACTGTGTTTTTAGTTATTATTTGTTTAAGAATATAAGAAAGTTTATTGAAAATCCCTTACGACAGATTTCGTAAGTTAGCTCCAGAAAAGTCTGAGTTCCAGGTACCGTAATTATTATAAGTCTCTCTCTCTCTCCCACTCAAAGATTTGATGCGGATCATTGAAATATGTTTATGAACTTCATCGTTGTAGAAATTTAAAGAATGATGAAGTTTAAGAATGTTTATCTTTCCTAATGTGTCAAGTCGCATTATAATTTATGTTAAGAAGTTCTTTTAATCACATTTACTCTTATATAACAGACCGTACAAGTGGTCTTATTTACTAATTGTCCTTTTTTTATTACTCGTCATCTACAGAAGAGTAGAGCATTTTTAGACATTTGTATTCTTGTGTTTCGTGAAGTGAAATATTATCTGTTCCTCTTTGAATGTTTTCAAGAAAATAAACTGTGTTTTTGGATATTATTTGTTTAAGAATATAAGAAAGTTTATTGAAAATCCCTTACGACAGAGTTCGTAAGTTAGCTCCAGGAAAGTCTGAGTGTCGGGTATCGTAATTATTATAAGTCTCTCTCTCTCTCCCACTCAGAGATTTAATGCGGATCATTGAAATATGTTTATGAACTTCATCGTTGTAGAAATTTAAAGAATAATAAAGTTTGAGAATCTTTGTCTAGTACTAAGAAGAAAATTTCTGTATATTAAATCTGATTTAATATTTACTATTATAGATTTAAGACATTATCTTTTCTAAATAACATTGTGGATAAGAAAACTCCATTTTGGGGATTATTTTATTGAGGAAATATTAATTGTTTAATGTATGAATACAGTAAAGTATCATTTAGAAGAAATCTATCATTACTAAAGATTTGTAAATAATTAAAGATTTTATTAGATAAATAAAGTTTTAAACGGGTAAATTTTAAAGAAAAGGGAAGGGAGGGGGAGAAGGGGTGGGGGAATAAATATAAATTAGAGGGTAGGTTTTAACCTTTTATATTGTTTTATATTATATTTTAACCTTTTTTATTGTTATTGTGTTGTTGTGGGTAGATTTGGTGAGCGGGGTGGTAGCCCTAGGTGTGGGGAAGCACCTGAGGTGGGGGGTCCCGTAAAGCGTACAGCCTGATTGAGTTATATATAGAATTAGGGAAAGATGGGGAGGAGAGTGGTAATTAGGATGGGGTGTATGAATGTGAGAGGGGTAAACGAGGATTTGAAGAGGGAGGAAGTGGGGTTGATGTTTGAGGAAAAAAGGTTGGATGTGTTAGGGATAACAGAAACTAAGTTGAAGGGAAAGAGGGAGTTGGATTTCGGAAAATACAAGGGTATGGTATCGGGGGTGAGCGAGAGAGTGAGGGCGAGGGAGGGGGTGGGAATAGTTATGAGGAAAGAGATGTGGGACAAGGTGAGATTGTGTAACCAGGTGAGTTCTAGGATAATGTGGGTAAAAGTGAAATTCGGGGGGGGAATGTGGGTTTTTATATGCGCATATGCACCAGTGAATGGAGCGAGAGAGGAGGAGAGAGAAAGATTTTGGGGAGAATTGAATGAGTGTTGGGAAAGTTTTGGGGTAAATGAAAAAATTTGTCTATTGGGAGATTTGAATGCAGGAGTGGGAAGGGAGGAGGTAGGAAGAATAATAGGACCTTTTGGGGTAGGGGAGAGGAATGATAATGGAGAAAGTTTGATAGAGTTATGTGTCGAAAGAAGAATGATAGTGGGGAATACTTGGTTCAAAAAAAAATGATAATCATAAGTATACATGGAAGAGTGAGATAACGGGGGGGAAGGCGATACTAGATTATGTGTGTGTAAATGGGAAAGATAGAGGTAGATTATTAGATGTAAATGTGTTTAGAGGGGCGGGGAGGGGGATATCGGATCACTATTTGGTGATTGCCAGGATAAGGGTGGGAGGAGAGGTGACGGTGAGGGAAAGGGGAGAAAAGAGGAGAGTGGAAGTGATAAAGGTGGAAAAATTGGAGGAGATAGTATGTAAGAGGGAGTTTAGGAGAGGTATGGAGGACAGGTGGAGAAACGTGAGAGGGACGGGAATTGGGGAGGTGGAGGGGGAGTGGAAGAGATTTAGAGAGGCAGTATGTGAAGAGGCTAGAAGGGTATGTGGAGTAAAAAGGGTGGGTGCAAGCAGAAGGAAAGGGAGTGAAAGGTGGAGTGAGGAGGTGAAGGAGGTGGTGAAAAGGAAAAAGGAAGCTTATGTGAAATGGTTGGGAAGTAGGGGAGAAGATAGCTGGGAGGAATATAGAAGGGTTAGAGTGGAAGCAAAGAGGGCGGTGGAGAGGGCGAAGAGAAGTAGCAAAAGAGGAATGGTGTAGAAAAGTGACGAAAAATTTTGAATCGGGGAGTAAGATGTTCTGGAAAGAGGTTAAAAAAAGGAAGAAGAAGGAGGGGTTGGGGAGAGGATTAAGGGAGGAGATGGGGAGTGGATAGGAGGAGAGGATAGGGTGAGGAAGAGGTGGGGGGAGTATTTTAGTGGACTATTGAATGAAGGGGGTGGGGTAGGGGAGGTAGATATGCAAGAGGTGAGGATGGGAAACGAAGTGGGGAGGGAGGGGGAGGATGAAATACAAATGGAGGAAATTATTAGGGCCGTGAATAAAGGAAAAAAAAGAAAGTCCGCGGGCTGGGGGGGGTGAGAATGGAAATGTTGCAGAAGGGAGGTATAGGGGTGGAGGAATGGCTGCATAGGTTATATAACATATGTTGGAGGAGTGGTGAGGTACCACAGGATTGGGAGGATGGATGTTTGGTTCCCCTGTATAAGGGGAAAGGGGATAGGATGGAATGTGGAAATTATAGAGGTATATGTCTTTTAAGTGTGGTAGGGAAAGTGTACGGAAGAATACTGATTGAGAGAGTAAGAGGTTTAACGGAGGGGAGAATAGGGGAAGAACAAGGAGGATTTAGGGAGGGAAGAGGGTGTGTGGACCAAGTGTTCACACTAAAGATGCTTGTGGAGAAAAGTATTGAGAGGAAAGGGAAAGTGTATGGATGTTTTTTAGATTTAGAGAAAGCATATGATAGAGTGAATAGGGGTGAACTGTGGAGGGTGTTGGAGGAAAATGGGGTGGGGGTAATTTAGGGAAAGGTATTAGGGCTTTTTATAGGAATAGTAGAAAAATGTTGTGTGAGAGTGTTTAGGAGGGGAGAGTGATATGTTTGGACGGTGTGTGGATTGAGGCAGGGGTGTGTAATGTCGCCGTGGCTATTCAATTTGTTATGGAGAGTGTTTGCAGAGGAATGGTGAGGGAGGGGAGGGGGGTGGAATTGATGAATGGGAATGATAGAAGGGAAGTGAACATGATACTGTTTGCGGATGATACTGCCCTAGTGGCGAAGAACGCGGAAGGGCTGAGGTATTTGGTGAGGGAGTTTGAGAGAGTGTGTGGACAAAAGGGGCTTAAAATAAATCCAGGTAAGAGTAAAGTGTTAGTGTTTGAGGAGGAGGAAAGTGAGGAGGGGGAGGGGTTAGAGGTTAGAGTAGGGGGGTAGTATTGGAAGAAGTAAAGATTTTTAGATATTTAGGGATGGAGTTGGGTAAGGGGGGAGGGATGAAGGAGGAGATAGAACATAGAATAGGTGAAGGAATGAGGGCTTTGAGTGGTCTGAGAGAAATATGGAAAGGGGGGATCTATCACGGAAAGTTAAGATAAGTATGTTTGAAAAAATCTGTGTACCAGCGGTGTTGTATGGGTGTGAAACGTGGGGGTTGAATGCTAGGTCCAGGAAAAAGTTGGAAGTATTTGAGATGAAGGGGTTGAGAGCGGTTTGTGGGGTTAGCAGAAGGGAGAGGATTAGGAATAGGGTGGTGAGGGAGAGGTGTGATTGGAGGAATGGTCTGGTGGGAAGAGCGGAGAAAGGAATGTTAAGATGGTATGGGCATTTAGTGAGAATGGAGGAGCAGAGAGTGGTAAGAAGAGTTTGGGAGGCGGAGGGGATAGGAAGGAGAGGAAGGGGGAGACCAAGAAGGAGGTGGATGGATGGAATAAAGGAGATGATGGAGGAGGGAGGGATGGGGGAGGAAGAGGGTAGGGTGTTGGCGAGAGATAGAGGGGGGTGGAGGAGGTGGGTGAGGGCGAGATGAGGGGGTGTGTGAATGAGGGAGGCTGTACGCACCACTACCCCGCTCAAGCGGGACAAAAGTGTATGTGCAATAATAATAATAATAATATAAAAATAATATATATATATATATATATATATATAAATATATTTATATATCTAAAATATACCTTTTTTATTATTATAAAGCTTATATATATATATATATTATATATATATATATAATATATATATATAATATATATATATATATATATATATATATATATATATATATATCACTTGTTCAAAAAGAATGTAGAAAGAAGAAAAAGTACTATTGCTACTATCTTTATCTTTTCCTATTGAATAAATGATGATTTCTTTACAGGCAGAAGAATCGCTTCGATATCTTCACTCTTCCATTCCTAACAAACAGGCTTCAAAGATGCAAGCCCTTCTCACCAGGCTTCAACATCTTCAGCAAAAGCAAGAACAACAAAAGCATAACTCTAAACCAAATTCAAATTCTGCCGAGGAACCCTCCTCCTCCTCTACCTCCTCCACCTCCTCCTCCACCTTAGTGAGTGGGGAAAATCCAAAAGATTTTAAGCCTTCAGTCGAATTGTAACACTTTCATTAACTTTATAGATCTTAGTAATAAGTAATGTTAAGGTTATTAAAATGTGATATAACTGTTTTCTATGGCTTTAGAAATTTATATATATATAATAGAAGAGAAGGCAGCAACTGTGATATTATCTTTTGAACAGAACCATCGAGTAAGATGAGGATAAAAGAGCAACAAAAAAAATGAGAGATACCGAAGGGAAATGATAGCTGTATGCCAAACTCTTATCAAAAGTGATTGATATTTCCAGTGAAACTGCCAAGAATCCAACGAAATAGTGAAGGGTAGAGGACCAATAGTTTAAGAGAAGGTGAAAAAGAGATCGCCAGTCAAGAATTTATAACGAGATAACGAGAGCCATTTTGGCGATGATAACGAGATTGCAAAAAATTAATCCTTCCAAAATCTACCTGTTAAAAGTAGATGTGAAAACTTTAGAAAAAAAATCAAAATTAGAGTAATGAGACCATAGTTGGAGGGTTAAGAAGAGGACCCCTTTTTTTCTCCACATGTTGATTAACAATACGTGTTTCAAACAGGAGTTACAAGCAGAAGTTAATAGAAAATTAAACAGTTTACCAAATTAAGGTAAAAGCTCTGAAGAAAAATGTTTCGAGAACCTCTTAAAGAAAGTCGTCAGAACCGTGAGTCAACTGCTCAGTGACAGTATAAAAAATTACAAAGTTTAATAAATTAATGCGAGGTAAAAGGGAATAGCAAAGGGGACGACTAAAAGGGAATACTTTATTGAGTACTTTATTAAATGAATGAGTCACAGGAGATTTTACTCTCTCATCAGCCGGCGATGTCAGAACATTGGACTACGCGTCGCATAGTTAACAATAACCGGATGCTCTAACCACTAGGTCATTCACGTCAGCTGAAACGGGAATTGAAGGTTTTCAGATGTCATACATATGACATTTAAAATATTGGAGTACCCCCGATTACGAATAAAAATAATTTAGTAAGTGCCATTGTAAATTCTTACTCTCTTACTCATTAAAATATGAAGGTAATATATACTTTTCTTCTTTCCACTAAAACTCACTAAACTCACTAAAACACATTCTTTATTACTTAACTAGTTAGGTTTGTGTAGCTTTCAGGATCGCTAGTTGAAATAAGGTTATTTAAAAAGTATATTAATGAAAATTTTTAAATAACCATAAATATAAAGCATTATATATGCAATTCGTCAGCTCATTTATTATTATATATATAAATATATAATATTACGTAATATATATATATTAGTAATATATATATATATATATATATATATATATATACTATTATATATTATATATATATAATATATATATATATATATATATATGATATATATCAATAGTATATAATTATGATATTAATATAATATATATAAATATATATATATATATATCGATATTATATATATTATATATTATATATTATATATATATAAGATATATATATATCATATTATCATATATATATATATATATTATGATATACTTTATTCCGGTTTATTATAATATATATATATAAGTATATATATATATATATATATATATATAATATCCGGACCTACAATATGTGAAAAGCACAAGTGCGCTAGCATTCACATGTTATTTATAAAATAATTTTCCATAATGTCCGCAATTTGACATTCATAATTAATCAGAAGTAAATTTATTTCCACTTTGTTTAATGCATTTATTAATGTCTTTTATTAATGTCCTTTTTGTAACTTAAGTTTTATACTTATATCAAAATATATATTGTTATAATAGAATATTCGATTGCACATACAAAAATGTCATTTTTAATTTTTTTTTAACATTAGGATACGGAAAATATTTGTTGGAACATCGATATCATAAACTGTGGTCGTATATACGATTTAAGTCTTATTTATATATCGTTAAAGGCGGCTCCACACAAGGGGAGTTTGTCAAACCCTTGAATCTTTGCGTTTTGCATTTGTTTTTTCCTCATAGGCGAATGTACGTCTACACACATTCTACCTCATGTGTGTATGGGGTCATTTTTAGCAAAACTTTGCTCATTTGCTTGGTTTGCCAAATACACAAATCTTTTCCATCGCTTGTGGATAAGATTTGTGTATTTGGCAAACCAAGCAAATGAGTAAAGCTTTGCCAAAAATGACCCATACACACATAGGGTGTTTGGCAAAGACTTGTTCGACGAACTTCGCATGTGTGGAGCCGCCTTAAGGGTCTAATTTTGAGTCACGGCATTTTCCATCAATTACCATAGAAATTGGCAAAAGAATTAGTTTATTAAAAACTTTTTCCATATCAGTATATTATATATTACGAAATCGAAGCATTTGCTTGGTTAAAGTTTCGTAAATACATTTGGCAATAGATAAGATGAACTTAGCTTCGCTTCTCTTCTTTTGCGTTTGAGACGCAATTATTTTTTTGCATTAATCTTTCATTCATTATGTAAATGGAAAGAAAACTTGGCAAACGAAGTGAATTATGTAAACAGTTGCGAAAGCCTCTATGAAAGCAATGACAATTGTTTCAATAATTCGATATTATAATTTTATGTTAAAAAAATAAATTATATAAATATATATATATATATATATATATAATATATATATATAATATATATATATATATATATATATATATATATATATATATATATATATATATATATATATATATATTTATATATATAATATATATATATATTATATATATATATATATATATATACTATATCATATATATCTATTTAAAATATATATTATATATATAATATATATATACGTATATAACTATCTATATATCTATATTATATATATATTATATTATATATATTATTATATATATATATATATATATATATATATATATATATCTTCGTCATTTTTAAAAGCATTGTCGTATATAATTTGTCATTCTACATGCACTTAAGGTGATATAATCTCATTTCTCATAGCGACGTAAGACTTGAAAGCATAGTAAAGCAAACTCGACCATCGTCAAAAATTCGCTAAAAAAAACAATTCATAGCAAAAATTAATCATGATTATGTATTCATTAATTAAGAATTAAATTTAAAAGTTTAGTTAAGAAAAATATAGCATCAATTACGAATATTTGCATTTTCTTCTGAAAATTAACTTCTTCTAAACTAGACATAAATTTTAAAACTTGCAAATAAAGAATTAGGACTAAGAAGTCCCTTCCACAACAATGCTTCTTAAACAGATATGAAGACGATATTTCCCGCTCTTTCAGTCGTATTTTTAGGTAAAAAGAGAGATAATATTCAACGTTTATGTATCAAAGACCCATTACAGAGCGTGGAGTTGAACAGATGAACAACTCATCCTTTACATGTTAACATTTCATATCGGAGATAAAACGTCTCGGTCCTTCATGGAAAATAAAGTATTCAATGGCCTTGTAAGGAATTTCACGATATTTCTTTTTAGCATCTAAATGATATCACTTTTAAAAAAGAATTCCAAAATTGGTAAAAATAAAAAAAAATTCTTTTAAAATTACCAATTTTTTTACGCATTTTTTGAAAGTATAACATTTTTCTTGCGTGTTTTTATAAAGTCATAAGCGTGTGTATATTTCGCTACTAAACGAGTCTCTTTCATATTGCCCGTAACTATAAAACTTAAAATTCATCGCATTCTAATTCCATTCATTGTGTATACACACTGCATCCCTTACGAGGATGTGTGTTTATGATCATGCAGAGTCACACTCAACCTTGGGAGTATTTACATATTCTCTGCAGAACCTTACATACCTTTATTTTAACAACGATTGGAATTCGGAATGCGGAGAGCAAAAAGTATGTATTATTGGATTTTCCACAATCAAAACCATCTCTCAAATTAATATATCATATAAAAACAACAGCAAGAAGAAATTATATATATATATATATATATATATATATATATATATATATATATATATAACCAAAAATAACTATATCTTCCAACATATATATATGCATATGCTCATATATATATATATATATATATATATATATATATATATATGTATATATATATATATATTAATATATATATATATATATATATATATATATATATATATATATATATATATATATATATATATATATATATATATATAAATATATATATATATATATATATATATATATTAGTTTTGACGATCTAAACTATAAAATTTTAATAAATGATCCTTTAAAGTTTAGGAATAGGAAACTTCATATAGTGGAAATAACAGATTTTACCAGTGTTCAAAACCTAACTTAAACTAAATGTATTCATACCCTTTACTTTAAGGGTGTGCCCAGACCGAAAGGAAAGTTGGTCGAGGACTGTAGGACGGCGTAGTAAAACAAATTCAAAATAACCGGCAGCCAAGAAACGGTCGTTAAGCATGGCAGAAGCGATGTTCTCGGTTACAAAATTAGATTAGTAGACGTAACCCGCTCACAACCTACTAGGTTTGAGCGCTCCCTAAAACAGCGGCCGACTTTACGCTCGGTCTGAACGCCCTCTAAATCAGTGGCCGAATATACGCTCTATCTGAACGCCCCTTAAAACAGCGGCCGACTTTACGCTCGGTCTGAATGCCCCCTAAAACCTATTTTAACGGGGGTCAAGAAGGAGCTTTAACAAAATCTAAAATTGTAATATAAAAAATGGTCGAAATCACTATCGTTGCATCTTCAATGAACTCTATGTATATATTTCGGTAAATCTAATAAATCGATGATTGTAATAAATATTATACTTAATATATTTTCAATTTCTTCACCGGTACACGTACGGTAGTGACAAACATTCACGTCCCATGCATTTGAGTCTTCATTTTTTGAAGACGCATATGCCCTCGTATCCCCAAAATCAAATCTTTATTACATTTATCATTATTGCCCTTGTTGTAGCAAAGAAACCAAGAAAATTTTTAATACGGGAACAATGAAAAATAACACATAAACTGTATTAAATGTCCTCGCACACTATAGCTATTAAAAACACATTCGCAAACATAATTGTGACAACATTTCAAAATGTTGCCAGATTAAAGAGTATTTGGAGCCGTGTGTCATTTTGTGAACGAGAAAGTGTCCACACAACGAAAATGTACTAACAATGCGATTTATTTTGCCCGTTTGTGTCCACCACAAACCACCAACTGCGGGACACACACACACACACACACACACACACACACACACACACACACACACACACACACACACACACACACGCCTACACAAACACACACACACACACACACAAAATATATATATATATATATATATATATATATATATATATATATATATATATTTATATATATATATATATATATATATATATATATATATATATATATATATATATATAACAAATATATATATATATATATATATATATATATACCGGAAGTTTGTTGAAAATGTAATTTGTAGATTATTGAAAACAGCTTTTATAAAATATTTTTACTTATTCTAACATATATATATATATCATATATATATATATATATATATATATATATATATATATATAATAATAACATATATATATATATACTGCTATATCTTACTTCTTTATATATATATATATATATATATATATATATATATATATATATATATATATATATATATATATATATATATATACCCTTTTAGATAAAGGTCAGAGGCCTACAAAAGCCCACCAGAGTTTGAAAGTGTTTGAATATGTTCAAGTCAAAGTTTCAAAATATATAACGGATTCCACTCTTTACCAGTGGAGTACATGTAAGATTGAGCATAGCAGTTAAGTCTGGTGTCAGAGTGTAGGACAGAGAGAGGATATGACTGTGTGGAAAGATATATTGCAGGTGCCCTCCTCAAAGGAAGACACATGCGAGACAATAGAGTTCAGAAATGCATTATTTGTATATAATAGTAATGGGTACAAAGGTAAGAGTCTCAACAATTCTATGTGATGAAAGAATTTGAAGAAAATCAAGTGAAGAAAAGTGAAAACAGAAGAGATGATATGACGAAAAGCTCTTTAAAGGAGATCTGGGTGAGTGAAATCACCTCAGATGTGGGGCGTACTCCATATAGGGGGCGAGCAACAATCTTATTGAAGAGAAAGAAATTTTGCGGGCGCTTCAGAACACAACTTCTTATAAGCTTGTTTAGAGAGAGAGAGAGAGAGAGAGAGAGAGAGAGAGAGAGAGAGAGAGAGAGAGAGAGAGAGAGAGAGAGAGAGAGAGAGAGAGAGAGAGAGAGAGAGAGAGAGAGAGAGAGAGAGAGAGAGAGAGATTTTTTTTTTTTGAGAGAGAGAGAGAGAGAGAGAGAGAGAGAGAGAGAGAGAGAGAGAGAGAGAGAGAGAGAGAGAGAGAGAGAGAGAGAGAGAGAGAGAGAGAGAGAGAGAGAGAGAGAGAGAATATTGATAAGAACAGACAAAGGTTTGAGGAATGTGTTTTTCGAGTCGTAGAAAGATGGGTGAGTGAAAAATGTGAAATAAATGCAAGAAATTTACAAGAGTAGCAAAAATTTAGATTTTTTACAAATTTAATTGACAAAGTTATGAGAAAAAGAACGAATAGAAATGTGTACGTTTAAAGAAATTGTGAATATACGAGTATAAGAAATGTGTGACCCAGTTTTACCGACAGGGTTATGAAGGAATGAGCATAATGGTTAAACCTGAGGACAGATTGTTGGGCAGAGAAGAAACGAGTGTGTATGGAAAGCCCGAGTGCACTCCTCAAAGGAGATATGTAACTAATGGACATTATTTAGATATGGAGGGGTTCAAAGGGGTCCCTGTTTTTCGCACATGCAAAATTGAAAGACAGAACGTGATAGACAGTAGGGTAATTTTTCAGAACATCTGAAGGAATA
>JABUQX010002462.1:112500-117500 GCA_015478945.1 Trachelipus rathkii | reverse complement strand
TTCGTACTTTAATAAAAATAAAATATTTTTAAAATAATAATAATAATAATAATAATAATAATAATAATAATAATAATAATAATAATAATAATAATAATAATAATAATAATAATAATAATAATAAATTATTATTATTATTATTATTATTATTATTATTATTATATATAATTATTATTATTATTATTATTAAATATATTGTTATTGCGATGCAACCAGCGTGAGTAAGGGGGGTAGGGGAGAGATGGATTTAAAAGGTTTGTTGGAAGGTCGAGAAAGAGATTTAAAAGACTACGAGATGCTCCTCAGATCGACCTTGGCCCTGAAAATAAAAACCTATTAGAATTTTTGGTCGAATGGGAAAGATATTTTTTTTTAAAGGAATTTCGACTTAATGAAATAATATAATAAGGAGTAGTAGGATCTTTATTTATATTAATGGGTGAGCAAGCATGACATTACTTTTATAGATATAAGTCTATTGTACCATTGCTTAATTGATTGTGTATATATATATATATATATATATATATATATATATATATATATATATATATATATATATATATATATATATATATATATATATATAGTAGTATATATATATATATATATATATATATATATATATATATATTAGTGATGGATCGAATAACAGCAACTGCAAATGTGAAGCAACTGCACATATTTTGACAACCGCAACCGCGGTTGTTACTGGTCTACACAACCGCAACTGCAACCGCGGTTATCACTGGTTTCCACAACCGAAACTGCGGTTATCAGGAAGTTATCTTTTTAAAAATACTCTATTATGCCTTATCCTGAGAGTACGTAATATAATATTTCAGTGTTTTTCTTCAGAAAATTATAAATATTTAATTATAGAAAAATATTTCACGAAATAAATCGGAACTTTGCATTTCTTAGCTTTTCGCACAGGAGAAAAAAAATGAGCGTTACGGATAAAAAAAAAAGTGTGGTGGGAGTTTTTCTTGAAAGAATCAAATGAATTTCCTAAATACAAATTGTGCAATAAAATCTATTCTCGCAATTTCCAAAGGAAGAAGCACCACTAATTTAAAAAATCACCTACGATCGTTGCACGGAAAAGAATATAGAGAATTTTCTGAAAAGAAAAAGTATTATCTGAGAAGAGAGAAACAGAAAAAAAGAAAAGATAAAGAGACACCTCTGCAAAAAAAATGAAAATTAAGGCAAAACGTAAATCTCAAACTCCAGAGGAATGCTTTCAAAAAATTAACCCTTAGAACAATGATAAATCAAGATAAAAATTACTCGATTATCGAGCAGCAGAGATGATTATTATGCAGGATCTTCCCTTTAGCTGGCTTTATTCGATTCGTAACCCTTGCCAACCCACATTATATAAAATTGAACAGCGCCGTTAGTATGAGAACATAGTATATAACAAGACTCACCCATCAGTCACGGAAGAAGTTCAAAACATTGTTGCCCAATTGAAAGGAAATAAATTAACATTTACTACCGATACTTAGTCCGATACATCATCCGCGGTGTCTCTCTTATCTCTCACTTGCAATGGTACTAATGATGAATTTGGAAAAATAAACAGTATTATCTGCAGAACCTTTGAATGAGAGACACAAGGGAGAGTATCTCTAAAAAGTTTGATGAAATTCTAAAAATAATAATAATAATAATAATAATAAAAAGGCTTCGTATTGTCTTTCCTATGTAGGTGGCATCCTATATAGATAAATTTAGTGTATTTTCTTACAAAAAAATATATTCTTTTAAATTAGTGAAGACATTAAGTACTCTTAAGTACTCAATTACTTTACAAACTGTGTGATGACCTCAGTAGCAAGGACAAATCTTCATTTGATACGCGCGCGCGTGTGTGTGTGTGTGTGTGTGTGTGCGCGCGCGCTCGGTGTCTCCAGTATTAATCAATTAAGGTGACTAAGACTTTTTTATTTAAGCAAACAAAAAAAACATTTCAATACTATTTCCTAACATTTTTTTAAATATAAATAATTTATTAAAATATTTTGCGACATTTTTAACAATTACACAAATTTATTCAAAGATTATTTAAAGAAAATTCACACTTCTTCAAATAACTTAAAATTTGAGTTCAATGAAGATATGCAGATGCGAGGACGGATTAATATTAACATGTAAATTACTAAAGAACATCTCTAATACACTAATTGTTACGCCTTTATTTAAAGGTTATTTTTAAGCCTTAATCGGATCTAAACGGATCTATGTCACCATCTTTACATACACGTATCCTGTATGCATCCCCATCTCTTAAATAGGGCTACTGGTCACAGTAATTATTTATATATATATATATATATATATATATATATATATATATATATATATATATATATATATATATATAGCAGTTATATATATATATATATATATATATATATATATATATATAATGTATATATATATATATATATATATATATATATATATATATATATATATACGACATCAGTACACTTACTTTTGGGACATAGCATATATATATATATATATATATATATATATATATATATATATATATATATATATATATATATATATATATATATATATATATATATATATATATATTATATTCCACAGATTCGGATAACTTTCGTGAAGTGTGGATGAAATCTGCCATGATGAACAGATCCGAAAACCTCCAGATACCACGTGAACCCATGGTCGTCAGGAACAGCAACTTGGTCTCCTCGGGCAGGAAAAACGTTGGTTTCCAGCCAACAAGCAACCATTCCGATAAAATAAAGATCGTGATTTCGTGGTCCTCCAAATACCACAAAATACTGAATTTGTACTATAAAACATCACCTAGCTTAATGATTTGTTATCTTAATTGTAATCATTTAATTGTATATTTAATCGATGTAAAAATACTATTTAGGGACCTCAACATGTACCAAAATACACGAGGCCCTTTCTGCCCAATAATTTTCATAGCACTTATGTTTTGAATCTGCAGTATTACTTTGTGTTTTTTTTTTTTTTTGTCTTGTTTGTTTTTCGTGTCCTGTCTTTTATACCTCACCTCCCCTGCAGTAAGACGGTGACTTCAAAAACCTGCTCCAGTCACCCACAAGCCAGAATCATTAAGGCCAACTTCCCTACACCTAGATAATAAAAATAACTTCATCCTTATCAACCCCATTATGCTTAAACAATCCGGAGATATTTACCCTAACCCTGGCCCATCAAAATACATCTGCCCCATTTGCAACAAACACATCACAAGAAACCAACCATCTATAAAATGTTCCCGCTGCAATAGATGGATCCATAAAAGCAAATGTTCCCCTTTTACGACCCTACCCCAGCAAAACCACTCTTGGGCTTGCTCCATATGTAACCCCCCACTACCTCCCCACCTCATAACAATTTAAACAAACATAACTATAAAACATCCTCCAAATTAACATAAATATATATATATATATATATATATTATATATATATATGTTATTACATATATATATATATATATATATATATATAGGAGAAGAATATTATATATATATATATATATATATATATATATATATATATATATATATATATATATATATATATATATATATATCCTGATATGCAGTACATACATTACAGGAATTACAAGATGATTATATATATTTAGTATATAAATTATTTAACTGCTGGATTCTTATGCAGGTAATTTGAGGATAATCTTTTAGGAAACGGAAGCGTGCTTTACTAAATTTAATTTCGAATTCCGAAATCCATTACAAAAAATGACTACCGTGACGAGAGCATAGAATTAATCCCAATATATTTCTGGTCACAAATGTTATCCGAAAACTACAAATAGAATAATGATAAAAAAACATTAATATTAAGCGAAATCATTTATCCACTCGGGATACCAGGAGAAGGGTGAAGAAATGGCAACACATTTATATTATTTAACACACTCTAATTATAAATATGTCCAGTCATATACAAAACCAATATTGCGTCAATAACTTTTCGTTTCCATTATCTGCTTTCCATTTAAGCTTATGTCATTTATTTATATATATCTTACGTTTTCGAACAAAATGGTGACAGAAGCATGTTTTTTTTTTTTAAACAATGCAAAGTGAAATAAATAATAAATATAAAAATAAATTACGTTAAGTAAGGTTATGTTAGGTTACGTTAGTTTACATAGATTTAAACTTTTTTTTTAATATTCTTAAAGGTGTGAAGCTCTTTTATTACTATAGTTTAAATTTGACTCTACAAAATTTTATTTGAGTTTTATGAAATGTATTCGAATCCATGCAATCTATATGGATGTGGGGGCAGATAACAGATATGATCCAACTTTTCTTTACAGTGTATAATTTGCATAGGCTTTATTGAAGTACTTAATTGCAAATGTTAACAACACAAAACTTCCCCCACCCACAATGGACATCGATTAACTTTGTTTCTCCAGAACGGAGATCGCACAATCATTTACGCTTGAAGCGTTCTTTTTTGGTGACATGGATGGCCTAGTGGTTAGAGCATCCGGTTATTGTTAACACTGCAACGCGGTGTCCAATGTTCGAATCCCGCTGATGGAGAGTAAAATCTCCTATGAAACTTCAAAACCATAGAAAACTCATTCATAACCTTCTTCAGGTAAATTCCAAAATCCAAATTAAAAAGATACCGCATTCGTGCGCCCGCGTACACACACACACACACACACACACACACACACACACACACACACACACACACACACACACATACACACACACACACACACACACACACACACACACATTCTTACCAAAGCGGAAAACTTTTCCGAATCATCTTAAGCGAAGAAAACGAGTGTAATTTACAGTAAAATAAGGTAATTAGATGTAAATATCAAAACTTTTTCCAAAGTATATTTTACTAAACTATAATGCAATTTATATATATATATATAAATATATATATATAAGTATATATATATATATATA
>JABUQX010002462.1:102500-105000 GCA_015478945.1 Trachelipus rathkii | reverse complement strand
CAAAGTTAAATATTTCAAAGTAAAAAAAATCGAATTTATTTAAATAATTATTATTATTCATATTTAAGTATCCCTATTAAAACCGATAATTAAGATAATTATTAGACAAAATTAAATTATTTTTTACGCATGATGCACACGAACAGAATTTATACTAAGTAAACAAATAGCATATATATATATATATATATATATATATATATATATATATATATATATATATATATATATATATATATATATATATATATATATTATAAAAATATATATATATATATATATATATATATATATATATATATATATATATATATATATATATATATATATATATATATATATATATATATATATATATATATATTACCAATCACGAGATCATATATATAAAATTAATTAGGTGGAGGTGTTATAGATAGAAAAAAACTATAGATACTCTTGGAAAGACCGTTCTTTCTAGTATTATATTTGTGTGAAATATGAAGGTAAAATATTCTTTTTTTATTTGAAAATTATTTTGTAGGTAAGTATATTAAATTGGAAAACTCAAAAAGATCACAATTGTTACATCCAAAGCATCAGTATTCATCTCGTAGGGTAAGGAGGCGGGGAGTCGGCAAAGGACTCATATATATATATATATATATATATATAGTTATAATAGTATATATATATATATTATATATATATATATATATATATGTATTTATATATATATATATATATATATGTTAAGAAGAATATATATATTTTATATATATATATATATATATATATATATATATATATATATATATATATATATATATATATATATATATATATATATATATATATATATCAGGAGGAAAATGTTGTCAGCAATAATGCTTTATGGCAGGGGTGGCCAACCCTTGGCGCATGCGCCAAACGTGGCGCATTGGATGATTATAAGTGGCGCATTGCTACGAGCTACTTTTATTACAAATTTATTTAATGAAAACTAAAAATTCATTTTATTTCAAGAAATTTGTTTAATCTGGCAAGATATAAAGAAGTATGTAACAAATATCGCAATGTTATTGCTATTTATAGCAAGTCCATCAGGAAAACCGTTTTGCATTGTTTGTGAAAGTACTCTTTCACATAATAGAAGACATGATTTAAATAGATACTATAAAACACAGCATCAGACTAACATAGAAGAAAAATTGAAGCTTGTTCTTGCGTCTGAGTCACGAAAAGAATATGTGACTAAGAAAAAGGAAGAAATCAGAAGACAAAATATATTTGCTAAAGTAGGTTGTGAAGACTTGGCGATGACAGAAGCGTCATATGAAATTGCTTTAGCATTGACGAAAAAAAAAAACTTTTTCTGGCGGGGAAGAAATTGTTAAGCCTTGTCTCCAAATATTTGAACGACATCTTGGTAATAAAGGTATTGAAAGGAAAGCAGACGAAAGTGCTATATCAAGGCAGATAATTACGAGACGTATCGAGGAATTCTCTCAGGATGTATTTCAGCAACTGGAAGACCTTGTCCATTCTTGTACTTTCTTTTCTCTAGCTTTTGATGAATCAACTGACATATGTGATGTTGCCCAGTTAAGCATTTTTATAAGAGGAATCGATGATAATTTTAATGTCTTTGAAGAACTTGCCAGTCTGGAGTCATTGCATGGTAAAACAAGAGGATCAGACATATTTGGAAAAGGAAAATCATGCCTAGAAAATCTAAAATTAGATTATAGCAAACTCATTAGTGTGTCCTGACGGAGCGCCGTCAATGATAGGTAAAGTCAATGGCAATTTTAATCATCCTGTATTACAATATCACTGCATTATACACCAAGAGGCACTGTGTGGAAAAACTTTAAATATGCAGCATGTTATGCTACCGGTTGTTAAATGTGTGAATAAAATTAGAGCAAGAGCATTAAACAGACGAGAATTCAGAAAATACTGTGAATTTGAATACTTGATTTGGAATATGGTGAACTTGTTCTTCATTGAGAGGTGCGCTGGCTTAAAGACAGGTTCTAAGTAGATTTTGGTAATTGAAAATGCTGTTTCTAATTTTTAGACAGGAAAATGAGCTACCTGATGAAAGAACCCTATTATTTGACAACAACTGGCCATTTGATTTGGCATTTTTAGTTGATATTACTAGCTATCTCAATGATCTAAATTTAAAACTACAAGGCAAGAATAAATTATTTTCAAGTTTAGTCAATAGCATCAGTTCATTTAAAATAAAATTAAAACTGTTCATCTCTCAGTTAGAAAATGAGGATTTGAGTCAATTTCCACACCTGAAAGAGCAGAGTGAATGTGCTCTGGATAATAGCAATTTGACCAAATATATTGAAAAAATCAAGACATTGCAAGGGTCATTTGAAAGTCGTTTTCATGTTTTGCTAAAGAAGAAAACTGCATGCTCGCATTTGTAAACCCATTTTCACTTAGGTAATGCAGATGCCTAGTAACATACAAATGGAACTGATTGATTGAAAAACAAATT
>JABUQX010002462.1:67500-90000 GCA_015478945.1 Trachelipus rathkii | reverse complement strand
CCTTTAGGGTTTGTCAAGCCCCACCAACCAGTTTATTTTTTTATTTATTTATTTTTTTAAATCACCAAACCCGTACTAGGGTTCAAGTGAATCACGCTGCATTAATTTAAGAATTCTCCATGGGCAAAAAATATTTTAGACAAATATATATTTTTTGGAAAAAAAAAAAAAAATTAGAACGAAATATAAATACACAAACCAAATAAAAGTATTCGGTATATTATAACAAAAGCCACATTTAAAGTACAATGGATGGTATGAAATATGGAACCCATTTTCCCCGTATAAATAAACTCCTTTAATGTAACCAAAATAAAGAGATTTTATGAAAATAAAGATCTCATATCTTGACGGACAGTTAAAAAGTCAACATCTCAAATGTCATTACTAAGGTCAAAACTTATAGTTTTAATGTCATTTTAAATGTCATCTCTTAAAAAAATGTTTAAATTTGTACATGATGTCGTCAATTACTAAATAAATCCAAACTAAACACTTACCCCTCCACTTTTCTTGCGCTGTCTGTCTTCTGTTGACTCGCTTCGATGCGAACGGAATAAGTCCCAAACTCTTGATATAGTGGTTCTGAAATCAAGCAAGTCATTATTTCAATGAAATAAATATAAAAAAAAAAATTAAATAATAAATTGATGAGTTTAATCCTTGGTCTCTCAATAATGTAAGAAAATTTACCCCGCCAATTCATTCAATTCAGTTCTGAAATCAAGCAAGTCATTATTTCATTGAAATTAAAAAAAAAATAAATAAATAATAAATTCATAAATAAATAATAAATAAATAATTCATAAATAAATAATAAATCTTTGGTCTCTCAATAATGTATGAAAATTTCACCCCACCAATTCAGTAAGGAAGTTGAAATATGAGGAAAATATTTTATATGATCTGTCAAAAAGTTTTAATTAAGGTAATAAATATGTCAACCCTTGTGAAAGTTGGCATTAGTTCCAAATTTGTTCTCATATATATATATATATATATATATATAGTATATATATATTATTGTTATAAATATATAGAGGTATATATATATATAAGAGAGTATATATATATATATTTATATATATATATATATATATATATATATATATATATATATATATATATATATATATATATATATATATATATATATATATATATATATATAAATATATATATATATATATATATATATATATATATATATATATATATATATATATATATATATATATATATATATATATTTATATATATAGTATATATATATATATATATATATATATATATATATATATCAAAAAATTTTAATTTTTTTAACTTTTTCAGAAAAAAAAATTCTTAAAAAACAAACTGATACATTATTTTATCTTCTGATATTGTTTAGAAGAGGTTAAAACCTACCATTTTTACTTTGTAAACATCTCTGTAAAAGAATTTTTTTACACACTGGCAGTTGGCACTCATTTGGCACTAGAAAACGAACGGTTAGAGACACAGAAAAACGTTTGAAATTTAAGTTTTAGAGCTCGCTTAATAATGTTTTTTTTTTTTTTTTTTTTTTTAATTTCATATATATATCGGATGGAAGTTAATGAAATCATATCTAAAATTGAAACCTTCCCTGAAACGCTAACTTTACATAGAACGGTACCAATGTACCATGTAATGGTACCATGGTACCACGTAACCATGTGATAACTGTTTACATTTTTAAAACATAACTAATATTATAATTATCCAGAAAAATATGCATTATGTAACTATTCAAACGCAATATATAAAATAATGAATTTTTAAGGCGTTTGTAAGGTTATCTAAAAACCAAAATAAATATTTTACATACTTTTGATATTTTCAGACTTTAATGTATGTAAATTTCATATTTTATATATTTGCTCACCAGAGATACTGAGCTCGACAATTTTTTCAAAAAGTCATTTTTAAACCCTAGAAGAAGAAGAAGAAGAAGAAGAAGAAGAAGAAGAAGAAGAAGAAGAAGAAGAAGAAGAAGAAGAAGAAGAAGAAGAAGAAGAAGAAGAAGAAGAAGAAGAAGAAGAAGAAGAAGAAGAAGAAGAAGAAGAAGAAGAAGAAGAAGAAGAAGAAGAAGAAGAAGAAGAAGAAGAAGAAGAAGAAGAAGAAGAAGAAGAAGAAGAAGAAGAAGAAGAAGAAGAAGAAGAAGAAGAAGAAAAAGAAAAAGAAAAAGAAAAAGAAAAAGAAAAAAAAAAAAAAAAAAAAAAAAAAAAAAAAAAAAGAAAAAAAAAAAAAAGAAAAAGAAAAAGAAAAAGAAAAAAAAAAAGAAAAAGAAAAAGAAAAAGAAAAAGAAAAAGAAAAAGAAAAAGAAAAAGAAAAAGAAAAAGAAAAAGAAAAGAAAAAGAAGAAGAAGAAGAAGAAGAAGAAGAAGAAGAAGAAGAAGAAGAAGAAACAATTTTTTTTTTTTTTAATTAAACCATTATTATAGGTGTGACTTCCCACAAAATTTCAAACTTTAAATAAAATAAATTCCACATTTAAAAAAAAAAGAAAGAAAAAAAATATATCCCAAAAATGACATTTTCAGCAATTTTTATTCAAAATTATAACAAATTTCATTGTAGCAATATGTTTAAAAATCATAATTTAACTACCAAATTTGAGCCCTACAATTTTGTTAAGATCACAATATTTGAAAATTTGTCTTAGGAATTAACAGAATGGAGTTTTGAAATTAAAGTTAACCCATATATATATTTAAAGCGACCAACCCAATGTAACAAAAATGGCCAACCAGTTGAAACCAGTGTGAATAAAAAAAAAACAAATCATAGTTTTGAAATGTCAATATAAATCCTTTATAATATAAAATGTTAAAGTTCGGCTCGGAACTATCACTTCATATGGACTGACCCTTAAGTGAAAACTGAACCAATTAGTTTTGGCCTTTGCGAACAGATAATATTGATATATAATAACTGACTATATATCTTGCAACAGCTATTTAGAGAGAAAAATGAATAAAATAAAGGACAAATAAGAAACGAATGAAGAGAAAATAGAAGGGATGAGAAGTAAACCAGAACAAAGATGTCTGTAAAAATCAAGAGAAAGATATGGAAATATATTAAAATATGCAAAATGTAGAAAGAATGTCACTGGATTGATGTTTATACTAAACAATATTTAAAGTCAAACATAAAGGGTGAAAAATGTAATGAAGGAAATAGTATACAGAAAGAAAAGAAAGGTGAACTTGGGGGAGGGGGTGTAAAGAATTCTTTGCTAACGAGGATCAAGTCACAAAACATTGTCATGGTAAAGCATTGAATAAAAACAAAACAAAAGATATTAATCAAATCTACTATATTAGAACATGTCAATATACTTCCACAAATAACACCAAAAACGGAAGATAATTTCAAAGATGATAATAATGTAACACTTGGTAGAAATTCCTCTTTTGGAGTAATGGGTTACAAAGTTATAAAACCTAAATATTATTGAAAGATTGTATGAAAAAGGTCAAAATTGTATATTATATTGATTATTAATTAGTAGAGTGAAATTGCCTGATGAATAAGAGTGGACTTTCAAATAATATAATCAGTTAGTTTAAGGGCGTGGATAGTATTTCAATTTTTGTGACTTTAAACATTTCCAACTTTTGCGACTTTAAATGTTTCCAACTTTTTGCGACTTTAAACGTTTCCACCCCAGACTTTAAATGGCAAGTGGAAATGTAACGGAGAAAAAGCAAAAACTCGGAATTAATGCTACAGAAGTGAAAAACTAATGGAAAATGAATGCAGTAAAAATACAAAGGCAATGAACGAAGAAGAGAGATACAGCAGGGTTGAAATAATAAAAAGAATGAAGCTCTGCATAAGCATGAGAATGAAAGGAGTGGATAAGACCAACCCAGGTCATAGGAACTGATGGAAAGACTGACAAACTAAAACTAGGGTTACATCATAAAAATATTAAGTGAGTCCATATTTATCATGTAACTAAGACGGATAAGATATATTGGAAATGAAAAAGAAAAATTATGGAAGGGGAGGAAAAAACTGTGAAAGCGAAAAGAATCAGGGAAGCAAAAAACATATAAATATGTAGACGACAAGGAGTTCAAGAGGGATCTGGAAAACAATAATAATGAGTATTGATTAAATCTACAAAACTACCCAATGTATTTTTATATTTACAGGAAAGGGAGTGACGACATATTTCAAGAAGAATTTTTGCTTTTTTCATACATAGTGATAAGTGTTATAATTAAATTTTAAATTATAGTATTTTAATTTTTTTCTTTTTTAGGCAAGAGGTTTTAATATTTACGTTAACATATAAAGTTTATGATGGCGGGCGTAAACGCATCGTGCGCAGGCGTTGAGAACGCCTCGTGGCGCGCAGGAGTTGAGTCGCCCGCTTTTAATACGAGGATGCACGCTGGGTTTCAAATCCTCCGCGTAGCAGTTGGAGTTTTATCTACCTGGGGGCATGAATTAAAACTGACTGCGAACCCGTTGGTGGCGCTGGTTTGGGATAGCCGGTTAAAGTTGATTTCCTGTGGTCGCCCCGTGTTACCTGCGCCCTGATAGGAGATTAAAGCACGTTAAACAGGTAGTTTTTTTTTTTATAACTTTATGATGCGGTCGTGACCTTTGTTATAATACCATAGTAGTAATTTTATCGTTTAGTTTGTACCCAAGAGGGAGCCACATTTGTTATATTCTCACGTATAAAATAAAGCGAGAGGTATAAGTATAAAATATTGCGTTTATATAATTTATATTATATTAATCTTCAACCTTGCAAGTCCCATTCAACATCTTAACCTCTTCAGCACTTTTCTTCAGCTTCAGCAAATTTCTTCAGGTAAGTTATTATTGCTTCGTATCTGAGAATTTAATCAAACTGGTACCAGAGAGCATAGTTAAGAGGCAAAAAGTGAAGAAGATGCCTGACTCAGACCAAATAAAAAACTGAAGGAGGTAGAAGAGATACTAGAACAGGATGCCCAAGGTTTTTTGGAGAAAAAAGGGAGAATTTCGAAGAGCGGAATGAAAAAGTAAACACTATGGTTACTCATAGGAAAAGAATATGTCAGATACTCAGGATTGGAGATTAAATTAAGACTAGGAGGAGAAGCTTTTGAAACAATTAAGGAAATAAAAAATGAAGATCTCATGAAGAAGGGAAGGGAGAAGTCGATAAGATAAGGACTGGGATTAAGGAGATTTTACTCTCCATCAGCGGGATTCGAACATTGGACACCGCGTCGCAGTGTTAAATATAACCGGATGCTCTAACCACTAGGCCATCCACGTCCCCAGAAAAAGAACGCTTCAAGCGTAGTTTTTATTAAGATACGGTAAAGAAAAAGTCACGGACCAATTCAATATGATAACAGAATTTTTCAATATTACAAAGAAGCAGGAGGAAGATATACGAAAATTCGTTGAAAGGTTTGGAAGAATGTATAAAGAATGCGAAACAGCTGGAGGAGGGACAATGGCAGAAGATATGAGAGGATATCTTCTTCTAGAGAGAACGGGCATAGATGAAGATAAGAAACAATTGGTTTCAGCCAGTTGTGGAAAAGAGGCAATTTCTTTTGAAGTAATAAAAACGATGTTGATAAGAATATTTCCTAAGGAAGTAACAACATCGAAGAAAGAAAGGAAACTGAAAGGGAATGGTGGAATAGACCAACTAAGGAGGAAAGAATACAAGGAAGAAAAAAACACTATGAGGTTCGGTAAAGTAACGAGATGTGTAATATGCGGATCGGAATATCATTATGCACAAGCATGCCCAAAGAAATGGAACAATAAAGGAAGAAACTTTACAGTATTTAGAAAAGGTGAAATAAAAAAAGAAAGTAAGAATAATGAAGAAAAGAAAGTAAGAATAATGAAGAAGAGAAAGTAAGCTATTTCGGTGTAGAAAAAGAGGAAGATGAAGTATATGGAGACATAGAAGGAATTCTAGACACAGGTTGTACGAATAATTTGTGGAGAGAGATGATTAGGCTGGATAATGTTGGAGTTAAGTAGTACAGAAATAAAGGAGCTGAATAGCAATCAAGAGAAAAAAAGAAGGAAGTTATGTATTTGGAGAAAGTAAATATGAAACCATTAAAAGTATAGGGTACCATGCCAAATAAGAAATTATAAATTTTTAATAAGAACTGAAGTAATTAGAGGAGATATACTATGGTTGATAGGTAGAGAAAGGATGAAAATGAGTGTTGATATGAGAAACAAAAGTTATTTTTGGAGTGTTTCAAGATCTAGAAATAAATATAAACAAGGCGAACAACAAAAACATATTGAGATTAAGCTCATAAAAGGATCAAAAAAAGAAAATGTCTGGTTTGGAAGGTTTGAGGAAAAACTGGATAAATAACCCAGCAAGAAGAGCCAACTAATGGAACTCCATCTTCAATTTGACATGGGCATGGGAATAAGAAATTACAACTTATGCTGGATGCTATAAAGATGAAAATGTACTGAGTTGAATGGATGGAAAGAAGTGGAAGAAATAATTAAAAGAGTTTGGCGAAGGTTGTGAAGCACTGTATTTAGGTACAAGAGAATCACTAAAAATCCGTTGTGAGTTTCCTCGATGGCAATAAGTCTTCATGAAATGGTTTAGCTATGGATTTTATGAGAAATGGAAGGGAGAAAATTTCTGATAATGGTAATATGGCTACTCACGTATGCAAGGTGCTTGGCTAAAAATACAAAAGCTGAAGAGATGCCGAGAAAATATTATTAAAGATGGATAAATATTTCGGAGCACGGGGGAAGTTGTTGTCTGACAACGTATTGGAATTTCGAAACCGAGGAGGTAAAAGTTTTGGCTGAGTGATTTAATATAAGCCTGTTGAGAACTCCAGCTGCGAGTCCCTGGAATAATGGGATTTGTGAAAAAATTGTGGGTCTTATTAAAGATTCAATGAGAAAACTAAAAGAGGATGGAGTTACAAAAGAAGTATGTTTAAATTTGTCATTAGCTGCCAAAAACAGGTGACGAAAGGTGTATTTGCTCCAAACCAATTATTATTTGGGAGGAATGTAAGCATTCCAACCGTGATAAACAATGAACAGACGATCAGTTAGAAAAGGAACGAAGAAAGGATGTTAAAAAGGAGAATTTGATAGCCATGCATAAGGCTAGAGAGATTTACTTAAAACAAGAGGCCAGCGAAAAAATGAGAAGGGCCTTAATAGAAAATATGAGAGGTCATAAAGTGGAGGAAGCAGTAATTGGAGAGGAAGTTTATTATAAAAGGAAGAATGAGAAAGAACGGAGAGGTCCAGCAAGAATCCCTGGAATAGACGGCAAAACTGTAGTGGTGAAGCATGAAGGCTCTCTTAGAGAAGTAGACAGAATACATATTACAAGAATTAGAAGAAAACCGGTAGGGAAGAAAAATGAGAGAAATAAAAAAGATATGAAGCACCAATGTCTAGTTGCAAAAATAGTTTCCTTGAAGTTACCCTAGAAACCATTACAATATGAGGTTTTCAAGATTATTTTTTGCTTATGTTGTAACCAAGTGTGTTTATATTGTCCACATGTGAGACTACATAACAGAGGAATGTCATGGTAAAGGTGGAAGGTGTTTTTGAGAAGGAGATTTTTGGAAGTAGAGTTTTTTTTCTTCTTTAAGTTAAAATTGAGGCGACTACTTGAGGAAATTCGATCCAGATCAGCAGGAGTAAAAACGGAAAGCCAAAGTCGAGAGACATCTCTAGATGTAAAAGAGGTCGAAGATCTTAAAGGATTAAAAGAATAGAGTGCAGAGTCGTCGAGATAGAAAAGAGTACGCTAAGATGAGTAGCTGAAATCGTTAATGAAACGTAGGAAAAGGATGGTAGATGTGACTGAACCTTGAAGATCATCACTAGTAACATAGAATGAAGTTGTTCCATCAACAAGAGACCATACGAAAAGATTTGAACGACATTAATAATCAAAGTGAGAGATAAAATTCAATGGAAGAGAGCTTAGAGAAAGTTCGTATGGCATATACCTTATCAATCAAAGGCTCCGGATAAAATAAAGTCCATTCATTACAATCATAGATATCAGATTCTCGTTGCATGCACGACTAGATTTTTTCATCAAAGTATTAACGATAAATCGCTTCCAAAACGAATTACGAATGAAGGTGTTGATTTGTAAGGGTTATTTAAAATATTGTTTTTGGCAATGATAAGAAATTTTTGAAGTAGGAGAACGCAAGCAGCCAAGCATAATTTGGTTTAGTGAAATGCGCAGAATCCCCGATTAGATTCATTAAAGAAAGAATTAAAATTAAGAAGCTAACAAAGTTGTGGTGGAGTTACCAAGGTGCGCTGATTGATGTTTTTATTGCTGAAGGGAACATAAGTCAAGAGTGTTCAAGATTGGTTACGACGGTCGGATATGTGCATGTTTCCTAAGTCATTGATTCATATAGCTTGTCTCTTTCCTCACTTTCTTTAAGTATGACAGTAAATCTCAACTTCAACCACTCGTGTTGTGTACATTGAAATACTTAAATAGAGGACATGGGCAGTCTCGTAAGAACTAGTGAGTTATTAAAAAGAATCAAGAAATTTTGTTCACTGTGTAACCCAAAAATCGAAATATCCCTATATATATATATAATAATATTATATATCTTTATAATATATATATATAATATATATATATTATTATATATATATATATTATTATTATATATATTATTATATATATATATATATTATATATAATATATATATATATATATATATATATATATATATATATATATATTATATATATATATATATATATATCCTATATATATTATATTATTATATATATATACTATAATATTATTCTGTCGCAAAAGTAAGTTTACTGAAATCCCATGAACGACTGAGTACTGTAGCTCCTCGTGACGTATACCGAGTGGGGTTGTTACGTAGGCTACATATTCCATACCAGTTTTTAACCAAGATTTATAAAGTTAGTCTTGCACTACTCTGTTATGTAGTTCATGGGAGCGTGTGGTTCTAACTCGTTACGTTTTTCGCATTACATTTTTTGTGCATGGGCGTGTTCTTCTAATCCTCGTTACGCTTTTTGTGATGGAGGTAATATTGACAGTGGTAGGCTAATCAATATCTGTGTGAAACGTACAAGTCTGGCAATGAGACATTTGCTTCTTTTAACGAAGCTTATGGGATGCCACTCTATCGAGAACTATGGATTTTAAGTGGCAAAGCTTTCAAAGAGGGGCCGAGAAAATGGCTGAAGACGACGCTCGTTGGTGGGAAGACATATCTCGTCAAACAAACGATGAAAATGTGGAAGTTGTTAAGCTTGTGATGGAGAGAGACAGCACGGTTCAGTGTCAGAGTAATTGCAGAAGAAACTGGTTTGGATAAAAATGCAGTTCATAAGAATTTTAACAAACATTCCAGAGGCGAAAAATATGCTACAAAACAAGTCCCGAAAGACTTGTCTGTGGAGGCAGAAAGCGAACAGGGTCAAAATTTGGTAGCAAGAATTACTTGAAAGACTCGAAAGGGAGCACAATTTTTTTGATTAAAGTTATAACAGGCGATGAATAATGGGTTTTTGAGTGCGATCCTGAAACCAAACGGCAAAGTGGGAATGGCACACAAAAATTCTCCTCATCCGCAGAAAGCGCGGTATGAGCAAGTCCAAGGTGAAAAACACTGATTATTGTTTTTTTTTCCGACAGCCATGGTATTGTGCAAAAGGAATTTGTACCTCAGGACAGACAGTTACAATAATTCTTTTACAAAGATGTCTTGGAAGCACTTTTCGAAAACGAGTTAGAGAATCAGACGACATTGGCAGACGATTGGGTGTGCACACCATAACGCGCCATCCTCACCTGCGCTCTCAATTATAGAATTTTCTGGCGAAAAAAACATTCAAGTACTTTCCACATCTCCATACAGCCCAGATCTAGTACTACTTCCCTAAGTTAAAATGAAGTTGAAGGGTCATCTAATTTTGAGACGATGGAAAACATAAAAATACTGTATGGTAAACACGTGAACTAACACGACTTTCAGCAAATACTTCCGGTCTGCTATGAAAGTGAAGAGAAACGATTGGAACGCGCTGTGTAAATCGGCTCCCAAGGGTCATACTTCAAAGGGATAACTTGTAATTTCATGTAAGTCAATACATAATTAAATACGACGTCAGTACACTTATTTTTGGGGGCATTATATTTAATATATATATACTATATATCTATATATATATATTATATAATAATATATATATATAATATATATTATATATATATATAAGTTATATATATATATATATATAATATATATATATTATATATTCTATATATATATATCTTTATATATATTATATATATATATATATATATATATATATATAATATATTATAAATATATATTGATATATAATATATATTATATATTATATATATATATATTATATATATATTATCTATATATATATATAATTATAATGTATATATATATATATATAATATATAATATATATATATATATTATATATATATATATATATATATATATTATATATATATATACCGTATATATATATATATATATATATATATATATATATATATAATATATATATATATTATATATATATTATATATATATATATATAATATAATATATATATATATATATATATATATATATATATATATTATATATATATATATATTATATATATATATATATTTTCTTTCTTTTCTTTCTTCACCTTTCTCTTTGCCCCAAGATTGGGGGTAAGGTGCTGTCCAAGCATCGGAAAGAAAAGCAGTAGGAGAACATGACAACGTCGAAAAGAAAGCCCGCAGCCTTACCGCGCTCTGTACATTTAATTAGTGAGAGCTCGTCACAGAGCATAGAAAATCCACCCTAGAGGCATCATGGACCGCGACGGACCTCACTATGGTAAATCTATCGTCAATGTAAGGGTTTCATCCCTGGCCCATGTGGCACAGCCATGCCGCCCATAAAAACCGCCATTTCTCTTGCCTATCATGCACCTTTATTCTCGCCTCTGCAAACTCACATTTCCTCTCGCTTCAGACATTCGTTACCGACTCAATCCACTTTCTCTCGGTGCTCCAGCCGGTCGATTCCCAACACACTTCACCACTATACATTCCGCTTAACCAACCTACTATCATTCATCTTTTCCACATGACCAAACCATCTCAACATACTTTCATTTATTCTCTCGATTTACCCTTTCTTCACACCACACCACTCTTAATACGTTCATTCCTCTCTTTTATCAAATTCTTCTCACACTAGCACACGCTAGATTGTCCATCTGAACACTTGAACTTTAGATCTATACTTTCTTATTCCAGACCATAGTCTGCAACTACCATTCATAACACAGGTTAACAACATACCCTCATGTAAGACGCCTCAGCACACTCAAGACTTAGTCTTTTGCATTCACCAACGATTTAATTGCACAGCCACCTTCCTGCCATTCACAACTTTCCTACTACACTCTGCATGTCCGTTCTCTCATCCAACATATACCTAAATATTTAAAACTCAGACACTTTTTCCAGCTGCTCACCAATTAACATAACTTCACACTGAGGAGTGTCCTCACTCACAACCGATAACCTTACTCTTATCCACGTTTTCTTTCAAGCCCTCCTTTCACACACCTGCCAAATCTCTCTAATCATCTCTCACCTCTCTTCAGATCGCCTAACAGAAACCAAACATCGCGCTCATTATAATAGGTAACGGGCACACTCCACTCAACTCCAGTTCTCCACATTTCTAACACCAATTTCCTGCCATCCCACTCAAATTCTTTCATAACGCATCGCAATATAACAAATTGAATAACAACGGGAGACTATAACACAACCTGTCTTACTCCGCTATTAATCTTAAACCAATCCATTGACACGCATTTATTCTTACACATCGCTTCACTATCGTCATACATACTTTTGATACCATTTCAGAAGCCTACCACAACACCACATATATCACTCACACCTGCTATAGAGCTTCCCTAATTACTCTATCCTACGCTGTTTGGCAAATCCATAAAACCTAAATTAATTTATTCCTTCTTCTCCCTCATTTTCTGCAATCATTGGTTTTTCAATGTAAACATTTGATCCACACATCCTCTACACTCCTAAACGCACCTTTGTCTTCACAATCAGTCCCTCAGTAACTCGACGCACTCTTTCGACAAAATCCCAGCATATATTTCCCTACAACACTCAATAACTTATTCCCGCTATAATTTCTACAGTTCCCCTTTTCTCCTTACCCTTTAATACAAGGGTACTAATTAACCGCTTCTCTCCAATCCTTGGAACTATACCCTCCTAAACGCTTTATTACCAACAACTTCCAATCCAATCAAATGCACAGATCTTCGGCCTCCGCTCCTTGATCATTTTCACTAGTAATTTCATCTATACCTGCAGATTTACAATTTCTTCAACTTAATTACCGCTACCCATTACGTCTTCCTTACTAATAACCTCATCCCCAAAATACCTATATCCTTCTTGCACCATCAAACGCGCAAACACATTCACTAACACCTCATCATTACTTTTAATATTGTGCAGATTTTCGAGTGTTCTTTCCACACTCGCCTCACATGCATTTCATCAGTTACGAAAGACCATCCTCATTCATTATTCTAAGCAGATTCCCCTTTCTCATTCTTAACCTTTCGCGCTTCCATCCAGAAGAGCTTCCTAATTTCTTGTATGTCCTCATTCTCTCCTTCCTAAAACTGTTCATTTAGCTCCTTGTTTTCCTCCTTCGTATACACCTTTTAGTTTTTCCTTTTTTCGCTCCTTATATAATTCCAAAGCATCTTTCTTTTGAATCTTCCATCATTTGCTTTTATTACATTTATCCCCGCTTCTTTTTACTTTAACCGGCTTTCATCACCTCTTCATTCACCATTCGCTGTTAACATTCTTATTTCCCACTTTAGCACATCCACACCCTTCCTTTTGCACTACTAACAATTGCTTCCTTATTTGCCCCAGATTTGCTCAGTTCAACTTTGTTCACATTCAACTGATTTTACTAGGGAGCGCTCTTACATACTTATCCTTAATTTATCCTGCACACTTAACTTCTCACTTCTAATTTTACCTACTTCCTTTCGTATCACCTTCCTCTCCATCCAAGCCACACTAAACTTAATTTTACATAGAAAAATATGATCCGATAATCCCATTCCTAAACCCCTCACTGATTTAACATCCAACACATACTTCAACATCTCCTTTTTCACCAACACAAAATCAATCATACTTTTCACTTCGATACCATCTCTACCTACACCAACTCTAGTATACTTATGGATACTCTTGTGTTTAAAGAAAGTATTACTTACACACATACTCTCTCTTCAACAGAAATCATCACCTTCCTACATTCTCATCTTTTCTCCGCACCCAAAACACCTGTTTATACCATCTTTTTGATCACCTATCAACCATTCAGGTGCCCCGCAAAACCTATCAATCCCTGGAAGCTCCTTACTCACACCATGCCAGACACATCATATCAGATTATCCAAAAATCGTACTCTCTTCAACGTTTCCCTCAGATGGACCATACGTCACAACCACACATACCTTGACCTTTTCAAACTTAAATTTAACCATTAGAATTCTATGACTCACTAACCAAGTCTACCATAGCTTCATACACAGGTGCTCATACAAAATTGCACTCCTTTTCTTTCGCTCTCTCATTCTCTTCACAACCAGCACGCACACATTTCAAATCACACCTGCATTAATTTCACCCTTTCTTTTCATCTTTGTTTCAGTCACAGCGAGCAAATCAATTTGCCCTTTCTAAATCATCGCATCACTCTCTCTCTTCTCCTGACATTTATTCCTTGACATTCATGTACCCATAATATATATATATATATATATATATATATATATTATATATATATATATATATATATATCTATATTATATATATATATTATATATATATATATATATATTATATATATCTATATATATATATATATATATATAATATATATTTAATTTTTTTTTGTACTATATATATTTATTGGCATTATACTATGGTAATTTCAAATGTTTCCATTACTAGAGACTTTTTAGCCTTTGACAATTTAAACAAAGAGCAGGGCCTCGCGTTTGAAAATTTGTGCAGGTTTGATTTAATTCATTGAAATGGATTAAAACTACATCACCTTCCAGAGAAGATTGATAAGTATATTAACTTTAATACTATTGTTGTAGGCATTTTAGTCAGTCCTTCTGTTAATCTTTAGAGTAGGAAGAATATATATATTATGTCCTATTTAAGGAAAGGTCCTTGAACCTACGTACTATTGATAAATTAAATTTGACCAGGATTTGTTGGTTCATATTTTTCATAGACTTTAGTAAGCTGGTAAAATTTGTTTGGACTTTATCTTCTTGTTATATAGGGTGGTTCATTTGTGGGTTTGTTTTACAATAGGTTGCATTTGACAAACCACGTGTGATACGTGTCTAACTATCCCGTTTTCTTTTCCAGTATTGTTTGGCAAATTATCATGGAAAGCCTCACACCGCAACGTCTCCAAATTGTTCAGCTGAATTACGAAAATCATCGTTCATCGCGAATCCCAGACCTACCGAAACCACTATTGCCAATACCATCTTCAAATTTGAAACGCAGTTTACATTATTGGATGATACCCGACGGATTAGACTACATCCAGCTCGCAGTGAAGAGAATATGGCGACTGTAGCTGTCAGTGTGACGGACGACCCTGACGAATCGATTCGGCGCCAGTCGCAAGAGCTAGGTTTGTCGTATGCCACAACCTGGCCTATTTTACGTAAGTCTCTTGGATTTAAAGCATACAAAATCCAACTCGTACAGGAATTGAAGCCGCCCGACTTAGGTTTGCAGCGTGTTTTCAGTGAATGGGCTCTACAGCAGCTCAATGAAAATCCCGTTTTATCGCCAGATTTTGTTCAGCGAGAGACCCATTTCTGGCTTAAAGGGAATGTTATACAGAACTGCGTATTTGGGCTGATGAGCAGCCTGAGGAGTTTAAAGAGCTTAGCGTCTACAGCACACTGAAAATGCACAGTTTGGTGTGGTCTAGGAGGCGGCGGAATCATCGGTCCCATATTTCTTCAAAATGAGGCCGAGCAGATGCATAACGCGTGAATGGGAACGCTTATCGAGGCATGAATAACGGAATATTTGCTGGCCCAAATTGAAGGCGCGCGTGCCTCGCGTGAGCTCTGGTTTCAAAAGACGGGCTATCTTGCATGCAGCGCGAGAAACAATGGACCTATTGAGAAATTATTTTGGTGAGCAATTTGATTTCACGTTTTGGACCTGTGAATTGACTCCATAGATCATAGCGACATCCCGACCATTGGAATTATTTTCTTGGGTTTACCGTAGTCCTGGTTCTTACAGGAGATAAGCACATCCATCGACGCTTTAGAGCCAACATTGTCGCGTTATTCGCGACATACTGGTCGCTATGCTCGAACGCGTCCTCCACTGTTGGACCTTCAGGATGGATCATTTAAACCGTAGTCGCAGCCAACATTTAAATGAGATAATCTTAAAAAGTAAATTTGCCAATACATTGCTCTTTCGGACTCATATAAACTTTTCACATAAGCTTCATTAATGTATGACCTTTTATTTCCATTGCGTAAAAACAGAAACCAAACCTCCAAATGAATCACCTTTATTTTACTAACTTAGGTTACAGCCTGACCCTTTATAGTACCTATGCGCATATTGAACGCAGAGTTTGGGGTTTAATTCTTACTCTTGAGGTTTTGAATGCAAGGTTGGCTGATGCTTTTTATAAATTACCTTATAAATATGGTGTCTTGATATTGTGAAAATCTTTCAAACCAAGTATCACATTTTCCATGATGGAAAGAGTGATGGGAGAGTGAAGGAGAATAACATTGAAATCAACACAATGAAACAACGAAAGAAAATTTTCTGTCTTTGTTTTGAAAACATTATTTCTTAATTGGTTCTGCGTAGAAAGCAAAGAAAAATAATATTATTACTTTCAAACTTTGTTTTTGTTGCCTTGACATCGCTGTTTTCAAACTGATCTATTTGCATTAAAGAGAAAATTAGATTTTTTAAATACGCGACATATTTTTATTTCTTGAACGATCTGGCAACTTAGGTGACGAAATAAATACAGAGAACGTAATCTCAAGTATCAATATAGTTAGTTCATTAGTTTATCAGTCTTCTAGTAGCTGTTCAAGTTGAGATACGTTGTCTTTGATAGGTGCATTCAGCACAGATGGCATCAAGAGGTTGCAAATATCAGGAAGGCGCATTTTGCTATCTCTGCAGTGAATTAAAAAAGACACGAGCAAAGAGGTATCCTGTGAATACATCTGCTAAAATGTGCGAAGCCTATAAAGAATATTTTGGCAAGCCTGTTGGGGACCAAGACAAGCAATGGACACTTCATTTCACCTGCGAACTTTGCAAAAAAAACTACATAGAGAGGTCTTTATATATATATATATATATATATATATATAAATATATATATTATATAATATATATATAGTATATATATATATATATATATATTATAATATATATATATATATATATAATATATTATATATAAATATATACTATATAATAATATTATATATAATAATATATATATATATATATATATATATATATAATATTATATATATATTATTATATATATATATATATTATATATTATATATATTATATTTATATATATATATTTATATATATATATATATATATATATATATATGATTTAATATATAATTATTATATATATATATATATATATATAATATATATATATATTTAATATTATATATTATAATATATATATATTATATAATATATATTAAATATATATACGAGTATACTTATATACGCGGTTATATACGTTTTGCTGTTCTGAACTTGATAGCTATGGAATCCTTAAGTGAAAGTTTGAATTTATGTAATATATTTTTTAATAACAATGAGTGAAAGATATTTAAATATGTATATTTTTTTCTCGCAGGTTGGTACAGGAGCCATAAAATTCGCAATCTCATGAATTTGGAGAGAGAGCCAACTGACCAGTCCAGCAATTGCTTCTTCTGTTCGATGGACCCGTCAAAGCGTCGAGCTGGCCAAAATGGGCTGCTATCATATATCCAGACCTTCCGTCATCCATTGCCCAAGTGCCACACTCTCCTGAGATCCCTGTACCCGTTCCTTCAGAGGGAAGACAGCCATCTTCAGAAGAAAGCAGCAAATCAGAAGACGATGAGGTCGTTGATCCTGAATATAGTGCAGCTGAGAGAAATTCATATTTTCACAAAAAAAAGAAGACCTCAACGACTTAATCCGAGATCCTGGTCTCACAAAGTCCAATGCCGAGCTTTTGACGTCGAGACTCAAGCAATGGAATTTGCTATATAAAAGTGTGAAAGTCAGGAAAAACGTCACCACTCTTTTTCAACTTTTTTCACCAGTCAAGATGGGCTTTGCTTTTGTCACAATGTGACAGGTTTATTTGAAGCACTTGGAATTGCCCGTAACCCCTGCGAATGGCGCCTCTTCATTGATAGCTCATCGAAGTCTCAAAGTTGTGATACTTCATAACGGAAACATGTATCCATCTCTTCCCTTGGCTCACTCGGTGCAGCTCAAAGAGGAACACAGCGGCGTGAAGCTATTATTAACTAAGTGCCTTGAAGTGTAAATAACACAATTGAGAAGTTATCGAAGATTTCAAAATAGTGGACTTCCTGATGGGTCTCCAAGGTGGCTATACCAAGTTTCCAAGTTACCTGGGACAGCAGGGCCTCCGCAGAACACAACCAAAGGTGGGATTGGCCACAGCAGACTGATTTCAGTGTAGGGGGGAACAATGTCAAATGGGAGACTCTGTTGGACCCCAGAAAATATTTTCTTCCATTACATATAAAATTAGGCCTCATGAAACAGTTTGTCAAAGCTCTAGATAAGGAGGCTTCAGCCTTCATCTACCTGGAAGGCTTCTTCCCTAAGATGTTTGAGGCAAAGGTCAAAGCCTGTGTCTTCGTCGGACCACAAATAAAACAGATTATAGAGTGCAAGGAATTCCCGAAGAAGCTGACTGGACAGAAAAGGCAGCTTGAAACAGCTTTATCGCAGTGGTTCGTGGCTTCCTTGTGAATAACAGGCCGAAAACTATGTGGAGCTTGTCGAGACCTTGGTCAGGAACTACGGCAAAATTGGCGCAGGATGTCCCTCAAAGTCCATATTCTTGATGCTCATCTTGCTAAATTTAACGAGAACATGGGAGCGTATTCAGAGGGACATGTGGAGCGATTTCACCAGGATATTCTGGACTTTGAACGCCGCTACCAAGGATCATATAACGAAAACATGATTGGAGACTATATTTGGGGGGTCTATTCAGTAAAGCGTCTTACCGTTTAAGTGCAAACCCAGAAAACTTCTCACTTCTAAATATTTTGAGGTCTTTTTTGTATAAACTAAGAATAAATAAATGGTACTTTTGAGTTATATGTCTTTTTTTCTACTTTGTGTAACCGAGAATGATTATAACCACCAATTTTTTTATACCGGAATTGGTACATTTGTGAAATATTATTATCCTGGTAACAAAATCGAAGTTTGGAGGAAATATTAGCCATTTTTCATACCTTCTAGGTATAAGAAAATAGGAAATTACTGAAAAAAACGTGTTACACAGTGTAATTAGTTTCTTTTTATTTTTTACTAGTACTGATTTGTAGGCTTATCTGTTCATATTTAGAAGTGGATTTCCCCTTTATTTAGGGGATTCTGAAACTTGAACTCCCAATAACTTTCCAAGAATTTTATAAATAAGAGGACGTCTATTCCAATTATCCTGATTAACCTATGGTATTTGAATTTATTTTATTTTCTCACTTTGTATCTTATTTGGGTTTCCTTGATATTTGGGAAGTTTATTGCTTAAAATTAAAATTAATTAGTCATTATTGCTTACATTTATCGCTATGGCAGAAACGGAAGAATATCAATCTCTGAATTGTCTTCTTGTTATTGAACGAGAAGATTTGAAAAGGTATATGGGAGTAATACTATCTAAAGTAAAAACTAGCGACATGTTGTTCGAGTTAAACAATTTTATTATATCTTTAGAAAAAAAAGGATAAAATTATCGTCCAATATAGCAAAGTTTAAAACAATTAATTGAACTTTACATCAGCGAGCGTAATACTGCTTTTGATTATAATATAGAATTGGAGGAACGGATTGCCATTATATCTGATAATTTAGCCAAGCCTAGTACTCCTTCTATGGCTAGCGAGGACTCTATTCCTTCTTTTGTAACTCTCGTGAAGGGGCTAATTATAATGCATCAAATAGTACTATATATAACGTACGTCTCAATCCAGATAGGGAAGTTTGAGGGTGACGAAGTAGATAAGTTGGCATTTCCCCGTTTTTTATCTAAATTTAAGGCTGTTAAAGACTGCAATTCAGTCTATACTAATGAAGAGAAGCTTAACCATTTGAGTAATCTGGGAAATGTACGGTATGAAATGGTGAAGCATCTTAACCAGAGAGGTCCAATTATGCTGTCGCTTTAGATATTTTGAAAAAGGAAAATCTCAATAAAGAGTATATATATGGTAGAAAAAATAATTATTAGGCTATTGGAGATCTCCCCTCCTCCTGCAAATAATGTGAGGCTATTGGAGATCCCCCCCTTCCCCTGAAAATAATGTTAGGCTATTGGAGATCTCCCCTCCGAAAATAATTTAACCGATTTGAAATCGCTTCTTAATGAGGTAAAAGCTTAGGTCACATGGGTACGATTTCCTTACGCCTGGTACTTCAGGTTTCAAAATGCTCAGTTCAATCATAATTTTTAATTGACCCCCAAATTTAAGAATTCGTTAATTGATAAAGCGCTTACCAACTACCCAAATATTCTAGACGTGTTTCAAAATGCTTCAACCTTATTTAAACTCTTGGAGCTGACGCTAAGATCCTAGCCTCAGCCTAAGCATGACAGTAATAACTCTAGAAATATTAAATTTGGGAGACATAAGAATAACTATCATAATAATAACGCTAGTAATAATTATTGTCATAAATACAGTAAATTTAAGAATAATAGGCATGTTGATGGTGGTCAAAGAAAGGGCCAATGACAAATCATCCAGACTCAATTATTCTAAAGCTACCCTTAATAAATTTAAAACTTTCCAAAGATCTGCCAAATCTGTTATTCCTTTTAGAAGAAATGCATCTAAATCAGCCTTCCTGTGTAAGTTTTCTAGCAGAGCAGTTTATAGCATGAACAAATGTCCGGTTTACCCAGACATTGAATCTAGGATAGAATCCTGTGACCAGTTACATATTTGTAGATTCTGCTCAAATTTCAAGCATACTAATCGCCCTATCAATCTTTTATTTATCTGGGAGGAGATGTATGCTGATAGGGAGCTAGGTCTACGTCGATTGAACATGTAAATTCGGTAGGGGTAAGGTCTCTAGAAAAGTCTTGACGTTAGGAAGTATATTGCTCCATAACAGAGATTCAGTTGTGGGGAGTAATCCCGAAAATGGTGTAATTTGTGGTGAATTGTCATGAAAGACCTTTCGAGAAGGGAATCCTTTAGCTTCCAGTAGTGTACTAGAGGTGGAAAGATGAAGATGAACACTTGGACACGGTTGGTGAGGTCGGACGAGATGGTGGTAAAGAACTCACCAAACCCTCCCTCTCCAGAGGTGCTGGGGGTTTGATTTTCTTAGGATGGTGGTGCCGAATGGTCGACCACCAGGTCTTTTCGGCGGTTGTGACCGCAGAAGTTTCCAGGACAAAGAAAGCTTCCCAGGCTGCATCACTCGGAGAGTCGTGATCCAATTGGTCGGTAAGGAGATGGAAATCCCGAAGGAACGAGCTGAAAGGAATGTCAATAAAGACAGTAAGAAAGGAGACAGAGCCGCTGGAGTAGTCTTGCTTCGACGGTGAGAGAGCAGAAGGGGTGAGACAAAGAGTGTGGAATGTTTCCCAAGGTATGACGTTGCGACAGCTGTCACAATGCTCAGCGAAAGGTGGCGGGGGCGTTTTGGGATAGCCCCTTTTGTGGAAGGGGTCGGGCTAGCCTATTGTAGAAAATCCTCCGCTATATACAACAGGAAATAGTTTTTGCGTTTATTATAAAGTCACGGAAGGGTCAATGCGAGCAGAGATCGTATGAATGAAACTTTTGTTGGGAGAAGCAGAGGTGAACCTCTTGTGTGGGCTAGCATCGGGCGTTGGAGTGGATGTGCGTGAAATCGCTGCACATCTAAATAACAGTAACTGGGAGAGAACCTTGCTGCGTCTGATGAAATAAGATGGTGTCCTGTTCAAAACTTGTAGTACAGTCAAATAAACTCCTCCCTCCAATTCAGTGGGTGTGGGGTCCCGATTGGAGACAGAAGAACCATGGTTTTGCGGAGGAGAAAAGTCGATGGTAATGTAGGGGAGTCTGTTGGGTAGGTGATAAGCCGCCAAAAGAGGGAGGAAACACCTGCTGCATGGGTATAGAGATGACCATACGGCCTGCAGAAAATGTAGGAGGGGCTCGCTCTAAAGGAGGCAGGGAGGGTCTAAGAGTTCCAGAAGGAAATGCTGCGTAAGTTCGCGGAAGATTTCGTCGTTCGTTCTGAACTCAAGCCTCTCTTCTACTAAGTTTCTTTGGGGTAAACAATTCTTATGATTCTTGTTCAAAGTCGTAAGCTGGACATTCGTTGAAGCGGTAGTATGGTTTCACATGTTGTTTGTACAGAATGGGTTTTTAGCACAACAGGTTGAGATCATTTCTGCAAGGTGCTCATACATCATGTGGGCTGCGTTATTTTCTGGAGTGATCAAACATTTGGCTTTTGCAACACTAGAGAGAACGAGAAATATAGGGATGAGCCAGATAACTCGAAACCTTGATCTTCCACTTCGAAGGTGGGAAGGAATGTTGAACGTTAGAAAGAGCCTTGGATTAGTCGAATCTGGCGCATGTCCTTATCTGGGGGAAAGCTGTACACGTCAATCACAACGAATTTTTGTCTTCGTAGGCAGAGCTGAAGTTCTTGCAGTGTCATTTTTCCATTGGCTACATAGATAGTGTTCCAAAAGTCATCCAGACAGAGGCAATAGGGACATCCTGGAGGGATCACAGAACGTATAAAACTACATGCGGCGACTTTAGCTATGGGGAAGTCACTCCTCATAATAGCGACGGAGGCGATCACGGTGGGCAGAACTCTCTCTAGGTTGTAGATCAATATAAGAATGCTTTATTTTGTTGAAGGTTTGAGATTGTCGAGTGAAATAACAAGTACAGGGGAAAGTCAATATCATGTGGAATGGCTGGCTATCATCAAAGGGTAC
>JABUQX010002462.1:40000-62500 GCA_015478945.1 Trachelipus rathkii | reverse complement strand
GTAAACCGAAAGAAAAATGAAAAAGTTAGAAGTAAAAAAATAATAAAATCTTAATAATTCGGTGTTGGAAGGACTAACACCATTGTACTGCTAACAACCACATTTGTAAATACAGTTTTAATGTTTTTGTTTCTATGTTGTTTTTTTTTCAAATTTCATAACTAATTGCAAATCCTGAACATATATGAGTAAATATCGATTTCTTTTAATATACGGGGGAAGTTTAAAGTAACAGCTACAAACGTTTGATGCAGTATTCCTGTTCGGTTGGGGGCTGTTTGCATGATTTTATATGACAGACAGTTATTATTTCACCATAGTCTCAACTTCCATGAATTAGATATGTCAGTGATACAAATAATAAAATTAGTTGATCATAAAAATAGTACTTCAATCTTTAAAATTCTATTATTCGGTAAGATATCTTTAATCAATTATTATCGGTTATTTAATTTAATATCAGTACAAGGTAATTTAGTTCTTCTATAGACAAGTATATTTATTCAGTAAAAAGGGCAATCATCATGGGAACCATACTGGCAAATGGGGATAAGATAAAAACGAATTATGATGCTTCCAAATCTTCTAGTTACAAATAATTTTTATGACTTTAAGAGAAGTCGATAACTAGGGAGGGTTGAAATGGTTTCATCTTTTCTAGCACATGGTAAATATTTCAAAGTTTCAAGGAGAGGATAAAGGTAAAAGTTTATCATTATCAGAAGCGAAACAGTTTACAAAGAAGTTTTACAAGAAACTTCTTTGTAAACTGTTTCGCTTCTGATAATGATAAACTTTTACCTTTAAAAGAAATTACAAAATAAGGAAATAGCACAGGAGAGGTATAAAGTGCAATAAGAGGTAAAAGAAACAAAAGTATGATTAAGGGGAAAAAGTGAAGTTGAAAAAAAAGATATTTTAGGGGAGAAGTAAATATGAGAAAAAAAAAACAAAAGAACGTTTTAGTTTGCAACTAAGTAAACTTTTGAAAATTAATAAAAGGACTTAGCGAGATTCGGGAATGAAGTATAAGAAATGAAAAAGTGTCAGCAATGTATTTACCCTGATGGCTTACCGTCATTGCCTTAATAAATTTTTGTAGCGTTTAAAAAAAAAAAGAAAGGATAACAGTAAATGGAAATGGAGTTTGAGAGTGACTATTCTAGACATTACTCTGATGGTACCGTCATTGTTCAATATAGTTTAATTACACTTTCTCAGAGCAAGGATGAAGCAGTGAGTTAAATGACTACGAGATTCGGGAAGGAAGTATAAGAAATGTGATAAGTGGTATGCCAAGTAAATGGAATGCATGCCCCTATGACCTAGATAAATATCACAGCTTTGCACACTAACAGTAAATGGATAGTAGGTGAGGTTAATCTTTAAGACATCTGGAATTCGTGCAAATAACCAAAAACTAATCAAGGTTGTTAAGGATAAAGAATTCGAAGACGAGTTCATAAGTTCTATTATATAATACTCGAGGAAAACTTCATTGTGGTGTCTCTTTTTCCAGCTATTTCTGATATATGTGGAAATGAATTCGTCAGATTTATGAGGAAATGAATTCGTCAGATTTATGAGAGAAATGAACGTTAGATTTATGAGGAAATGATCTCGTCAGATTTATGAGGAAATGAACTCGTCAGATTTATGAGGAAATGAACTCGTCAGATTTATGAGGAAATGAATTCGTCAGATTTATGAGGAAATGAACTCGTCAGATTTATGAGGAAATGAACTCGTCAGATTTATGAGGAAATGAACTCGTCAGATTTATGAGGAAATGAACTCGTTATATTTATGAGGAAATGAACTCGTCAGATTTATGAGGAAATGAACTCGTCATATTTATGAGGAAATGAACTCGTCAGATTTCTAAGGAAATGAACTCGTCAGATTTATGAGATTTGAGGAAAATCGGTGGAGGTGATAAACTTCCCAAGAAAACATTTTGGAAAGAAAAGAGTAATAAAGAGAGTCTCATTTAAAAAAAAAAAAAATATGTTAATTTAATGGTAGAAATTCGGAAAACTTGCAAAGATTCCAAAGGTAAAATTTCTACACTTTTTACAATCCAGAAGAAGTTAAATTATATTTAAATGTAATTAAGAAATAATTTAAAATATATGTTAAAAAATATATGTTAAGAACGTACTTAGTTCCCGATCCTGCGTGCCAAGTGTGGTATACATCTTCCGAAGCAGGTATTTCCACCGGGGTAGCATCACCACTTCTCCTTCCACTTCTATTAGTAGAACTTGGAGACACAAGAGAATGCTGAAAACAAAACACAAAATTAGGAGTAATACACATTTACAGAATATATGAAACGCCAATGAAATAACTATAAAAAATAATTAAAGACTTGTTAAACTTGTCCCATTAATTCGCCTTGCTAAAATGTGAAATATAAATAAATAAATAAAAAGAACACATAGTATATTTTTAACTATGGTGCCCACTTGTGTTGGCTTCTGATATAAAAAAAAAAGGCACAAAATTTATTAGAGTCGTATCTTATTATAAACAATGTTAGTTGAAGCAAACTGCAAAGCAAAGCGTGAGGAAAAAATATTCAGTACTAAATTAAAAGAATTATGATATATATATATATATAATTATATATATATAGTATATATATATATAATATATATATATATTATATATATATATATATATATATATATATATAATATATAAATATATAATATTATTCTTTAATTATTTTTTCTTGTTTATAAATGTCTACTAGCATAATATGAAATGTCTGAATCATATAATATAATGTATATATTTAAGGATATTATTATATTAGTATATATAGTTATATATATATATATATATAGTATATATAATATATATATATATATATATATATATATATATATATATATATATATTATATATATAATATATAATATATATATATATATAATATATATATATATATATATATAATATATATATAATATATATATATATATATATATATATATATATATTGTGCAAAGAATTTAAACAAAGAATACACTTCCATTAAATTTTCTGAAGATGAATTTAATTTCGGCAAAAATACAACAGTTGCTTTTAATAATATGCAACTAAACCTAATAAATATAAATATGACAGAAATCGAATTAATACTAAGTACATACTTATTTCTATATTTTTAATACGGTTTTACAGAAATGGATGATAAACGGATCACCCATTTATGTCATTAATTTTAGAAATGTTTGAAGGACTAAATATATATATATTTAATATAGTATATATATATATATATATATTATATATATTATATTAGTATATATATATATATATATTATATATATAGTATAATAATATATATATATATATTATATTATATATATATATATATATCTTCGTGTGGTGGGAGAAAGAATTCACACAACGTATATTCCCAGAACGTAATATTCTGCGTGTTGTAAGAGGAGACTAAAGGGACAGAGGGGAGAGGGGGGAGGGGGAAGGGGGAGGGGGAAGTATTGCTCTCGAAGCGGGAGTAGACTCTCCGTTATCACACTCACACACACCATAAAACAACACCATTACAGACAACATCTTTTTTTCATATATACTATGTATGGGGAGAAAGAATTTCAAGAGCGTATGTTCTGCGTATCGTAGGTGGCGACCAAAGGTATATTTTCCCCAATAACTGGCGAACAATGGATGACATTAGGTGGATAAACTCGTTCTTTGCAACAACGAAGTGCCATAAACGTTTCAACGCCGTAGGGGGGTCTCATTAAAAACCGTTTTTCCCAAAAACCGGGGCCCCCCGGGTAAAAAAAATAAACGTCCCAACGCCGCGGGGGGGGGTCTTTCATGTGGAGAGACCTAAGAGATGGAACAGGAAACAAAGATAAGAAGATCGGAGGAACATAGAAGAGGGAAGAGAGTTTAACAGAATGAAGATTGAAATTCATCTCCAGTACGATTGGGGATACGAGTTATGGGAGATTGCAGTCTGCGTCGAGACTGGTGTCCTTGTGTTTGTTTGTGGATCTGTTTGTGTGTTGATGTGGTGCGTTGTTTCTTTTGATAGATTTAAAGTGGTTATTGTGAGAGTTTTAGTCGCTAGTTATCAGCTGTATCTTGAGAGTTAGAGGAAAGCTACTGGCGGTGGTAAACGCTGCAATCGCTAAGTACGAAGGTTTCAGAAAATGGTAAGAGAGAATGTATACTAATTTGGAGATTAAGTATTCGAAGAATTTAGGATAGTCAGTTGTGTTAGAAGATAGATAAACAGAACATATAAATATAGTAGTAGATTGACAGGATAGCTTTAGACATTAAGTAGAAAATTCGGAAGACTTCAAATCAGAGACACGAGAACAAACACATATGCGCAAAAATATGCGCAATAGCCGCCTTTAACAAAATAATGAGGATAGAGAATAAGAGGGAACAAAATATTGTTTGCTGGCAGCACAATCAAACACCCGAGTTTCGGTTAAGAATAATACAAGGTGAGGTTTAGAATGTTCAACAAAGTGGAAATTCCGTGACTGCACCAACCCCACCACCGGTGATGGGGGATGAGAGGCTATTTTTGGAAGCCGACGCTCTTGGCCTCTCAGAGAGGTTACTGGTGTTGATGCCATTTTTTTCTTTTAATTTTTTTGTAAGTGGATAGTGTTTATGGTTTGTAATAAAAGGAGAAACTGTTTCAGTGTAACAAGAATGTTGAGATGAGCCAGAAAGGGAAGCGAAAAAGTGTGCGTTGGGATGTATTCCAACACTTCACACATGTTCAATGAAGGTAATCTCATCGCTTCGGAGGCACAATGTCCTTCTTCTCTGATCTTTCTTATTTCTCTAATTGGGGGAAAAGAGAACCTGGTAGTTTTCAATTCCTCAAAAACACCGTTTCTTCATCTATCTACTCGACATAAAAGATCAGTTTAAAAGTCTTTTGAAAGCTTCACACTCTTAAAATACTATATATAAATGTTTAAAAGAAAAGGTATATTTTATTCTTGTCCTTCTTATTTTATACCATTTTTCCCGCAATCTTTCACACAACTATAATATCTTCTTCAAAAACACACAAACACAACTCAAACCTTCCTCCGTTCTTAATATTCTTTATGTTTCATTTTCTCGTGATTTAAATTATAAGGATCATATTATTTCTCTTTCTAAGCAAGCTTTAAAGAGGTTGGGAAACAGAAAAGTAGTAGAAGAATATGATGCAAGTCGAAAAGAAAGCCCAGCCTTACCGTCCCCTTTATACTCTTAAGTGAGAACTCGTCGCAGTCAGAAAATCCACATTAGGGTTTCACGGGACTGCGACAGACCCTTACTGTGGCATCTCGTCAATGTAGGGTTCTTCCTCTGGACAAGGCCCACAACTATACCTCTTCACTAAAACCAGCCATTCACTAATATTGTGTACATTTCTTCTGGCCTCTGCCAAACTCACATTCCACTCCTTCAGACATTCCTTTACTGACTCAATACACTTTTTCTTCTGTCTCCCAGCCGGTCGATTCCTAGAACTCTCACCACTATACATTCGCTTAACCAACCGACTATCATCCATCCTTTCCATATGACTGAACCATTTACCCCTTTCTTCACACCACACAACCCCCTATATATATATATATATATATATATATATATATATATATATATATATAATATATATATATATATATATATATATATATATATATATATATATATATATATATATATATATATATATATATATAATATATAATATACATATTATATATATATATATATATACTGGCTATATATATATATTATAGTATATATATATATAAAGGGAAGCAAATTTAAATATTAGACAATTAATAATCTGCAATCAGGTAACGCAAATTTTCCTCACTACGTCTATTAATTAATTACAGCATATTTTTTATTGCTACCAAATGTTCTCTCTGAAAATCTGTTATATAGATTTGCTTGGCTGTGTCAGTTTCCGACTCTTTAAGCATTTCTACAGCTGTACTTCTTCATGGATTTGAGTAAAAATTTTGAAAAATTTTGTTACTTTGCACTAAGAGTACAAAAATTTATTATTACAATTAAACTCCATATATTGTGATAATAAACTAAAAGAAATAAGAACTAGAAATGATGTGGGATAAGCAATTCAACGTGTATTTCTTCATAAAAATTTTGAAACTGTCATTCATAGTGGTAAAACTCAAAATATTTGATAATTTTAATTTGGTGAAATTAACTGTTGTTACAATGTTAATTAACACTGGAAAAGAAAAACAAAAACATAAAAAAGAAAAAAGTGAGATTTTGTTCAACAGATGTTAAAGACTACAATGATGATACTAACTAAATACTTACATGAATTTATATAAAACTAACCCTTACACTAATCAAATTTCAACCCAAAATTCTGCCAAAAAAATTTGCAGTTCTGCTGAAAAAATAAAACTTACCACAGATAGTGGAGCTAAGAAGGATATAGAGAAGGAAGACCCCAAAATTACAACATGTGAAACAGATCAACAGATAGATGAGTTTTATCAATATAATATGGATAGTAGTTAAACAAAATCAAATTTGTACACAAGAAACAAACAGTCACCATGTAATGAGGTTTTTAAAAGATATGCCAAAAAAAATACAATATATATATATATATATATTATATATATATAAACTAAATATATATAACAAGAAATATACAAATATCAAATATATATTATATATATTATATAAATATGATATCTATATATATATATATATATATATATATATATATATATATATATATATATATATATATATATATATATAATATATATATAAATATATATATATATTTATATATATATATATAATATTATATATATAATTATTATATATATATATAATATATATATATATATATATATATATAAAAACGCCCAAAAACTAGATATTATATCACTACTAAATAAATCTATATAGTGTCCAGATATAAAAATTATCGTATATATAGTATTCATGAAGGAGAGTACACGCATACTCGAATCGATGAAATTACTCCCATTTTTAAGGTAGCGTCCTTTCTCTTTGCGTTCATAATTCTTCACACACATCCCCAGGCAAACTATTACTAAACCAACCATTTATCACATTCATAGATCACATGATTAAAGTTACACACGCCCACTTCTAGATAACACCTTCCAGACATCCTACTACCCATATCCCTGTGTGCGGGGGAGAAAGAAATTCCCACATCGTATGTCCTGCGTGTCGTAGAAGGCGACTAAGGGGCGGTGGTAGTTGGGTTGCCTGCCCACTACCACTTATCTCTTGCTAGGAATGCTGATGCATGCCTCGGAGATGGTCGTGATCGCCGTAAACGGCCTTCTAATTTTCGGCGAAATTGTATGAATCGTCTGGGTACTTGGAATGTCAGAGAATAAATGTTGAGGAGAAGAGGAGAGAGGTGATGGATGTATTTAGAAAGGGCAAATTTGATTTGTCCGCTGTGACTGAAACAAAGAAATGAAAGGAAAAGGTGAAATTAGTGGTGTGATGTGACATGTGTGCGTGCTGGTGTGGAAGAGAATGAGAGAGGGAGAGAAGGAGTTGCAATTTTGATGAGTGACCTGTGGTAATGAGCTATTGTAGATTTTGTTTGTGGTGAGTACTCGAATTCTAATTGTAAAATTTAAGTTTGAAAAGGTCAAAGGTGTGTGTGGTTGTGACGTATGGTCCATCTGAAGGAAACGTTGAGAGAGTACGATTTTTGGGGATAATTTGAATGATTTCTGGATGGGATGAGTGGGAGCTTCAGATTGATTAGTGTTGGGGGACCTGAATGGTTGGATAGGTGATCAAAAAAGGGATGGTAATAACAGGTGGTTTGGGGTGGAGAGAAAATGAGAATGGTAGAAGGTGATTGATTTCTGTGAAGAAGAGGTATGTGTGTAAGTAATCTTTCTTTAAACACAAGAGTATTTAAAAGTATACTAGAAGTGGTGTAGGTAGAGATGGTATCGAAGTGAAAAGCTATGATTGATTTTGTGTTGGTGAAGAAGGAGAAATTGAAGTAAATGGTGTGGATAGTTAAATCAGTGAGGGTTTAGTGAATGGGATTATCGGATCATTATGTTGTTTCTAATTGTAAAATTAAGTTAGTGGGGCTGTGGATGGAGAGGAAGGTGATACGAAAAGGAAGTAGGTAAAAATTAAGATGAGAAGTTAAGTGAGCAAGAGAATAAGGATAAGTAGTAAGAGCGGCTCGACTAGTAAATCGTAAATGTGAACAAGTTGATACTTAACAAATCTGGGGGCAAATTAAGGAAGCAATTGTTAGTAGCTGCAAAAGAAGTAATGTGGATGTGCTACAGTAGAAAGTAAGAAATGTTAACAGCGAATGTTGGAATGAAGAGGTGATGAAAAGCGGTTAAAGGTAAAAAAAGAAGCGTTTTTGAATGTACTAAAAGCAAATGTGAAGTTTCAAAAGAAGAAAAGTTTGGAATTATAATAAGGAGGAAAAAAAGAAATACTAAAAGATGTATACGTAGGAGAAAACAAGAGTAAATGAACCAGTTTGGAAAGGAGGATGAAATGAGGACATACAAGGAAATAGGAAGCCTTCTGGAAAGGAAGCGCGAAAGGTAAGAATGAGAATAAGGGGAATCTGCTTAGAATAATGAATAGGAGGTGCTTTTGTAACTGATAAATGGATGTGGAGGGGAAGTGGGAATAGAACACTTCGAAAATCGCACAAATAATTAACAGTAATGATGAGAAGTGTTGTGAATGTGTGTGGTTTTGATGGTGCAAGAAGGAATAGGTTTTGGGATGAGGTTATTTAGTAAGGAGGAGTAATGGTAGGATGAGAAAGTTGAAGAATGGTAAAGTCTCAGGTATAGATGAAATTACTAGTGTAAATGATCAAGAGCGAGGCGAGATGGTGATTGATGATTTGGAGAAGTTGTGTAAATAAAGCGTTTATGGAGGGTATAGTTCCAAGGGATTGAGGAGAGCGGTAATAGATACCTTTATATAGGGTAAGGGAGAAAAGGGAACTGTAAGAAATTATAAGGGGAATAAGTTTTATTGAGTGTTTTGTAGGGAAGGTATAGTGCTTTGGTATTTTGGTCGAAAAGATGCGTCGAGTGACTGACGGGACTGATTGGTGAAGAACAAGGTGCGTTTAGGAGTGGTAGAGGAGTGTGGATCAAATTTTACATTAGGAACAATGATTGAGAAAATGAGGGAGAGAAGAATAAATTATAATGTTAGGATTTTACACATACAGCCGTTCACATAGAGTTAATACACGGGAGCTTTATGCAGGGTATTAGTGATATATGGTGTTGGTGTAGGCTCTGAATGGAAATCAAAAGTATGTATGACGACGATAGTGAAAGCGTGTGTAAGAATAAATGTGTCAAATGGGGATTGGGTTAGGATAAATAGCGAGTGGAGACCAGGGTTGGGTGTTATGTCTCCTTGGTTATTCAAACTGTATATATGGATGGGGTTAATGAAAGAATTCGAGTGGGGATGGCAGGAAATGGGTTAGAATGATGGAGATGATGGAGAGGAGTGGAGGTGCCCTACCTAATTGTAATGCGGATGATTTGGTATCTGTGTGGCGAGTCCTGAAGAAGTTTGAGAGGATTGTGGAGAGATTTTTGGCAGGGTATGTAAAAGAAGGGTTTGAAAAGTAAACGTAGATAAGAGTAACGTTATGGTTGAGTGAGGAAACAGTCGCCTCAGTGAGTGAAGTTATGTCTTAGATGATGAGCAGCTTGGACAAGTGTCTGAGTTAAATATTTAGATGAAAATGTTGTTGGATGAAAAGGGAACGGATGAAAAGCAGAGTGTAGTAGGATCTCCTCGCTAGCCTACTGGTTGCCTGTGCATAAATCGTTGGTGATGTCAAACGGGCTAAGTCTTGAGTGCGCTAGAGTCTTTCATGAGGGTTATGAGGGTATGTTGTTATTGTATGGTAGTGGAGACTATGGTCTGGAAAAGAAGTATAGATCTAAAGTTCAATGTGTTCAATGGACAATCTTAGGGGCCTACGATTGTGTGAAAGTAATTAATAAAGGGAGGAATGAACGTAATTAGAGAGTGGTGTGGTGTGAAGAAAGGGTACATGAGAGAATAAATGAATAGTCAGTTGAGATGTTTGTCATGTGGAAAGGATGAATGAAAGTCGGCTGGTTAACAGGATGTATAGTGGTGAGTGTGGTTGGGAACCGGACGGCTTGGGAGACCGGAAGAAGAAAGTGGGATTGAGTCCGGTTGAACAGAATTCTGCAAGGAGAGAAATGTAAGTTTTGCGGCAGAGGCGAGAATAAAGGTGCATGATAGGAAAGAGAATGGCGGGGTTTTGTAATGGGGGCAGTGGTTGTGGCCCACTGGCCAGGGGAATGAACGCCTTTACATTGACGATTTACCATAGTGAGGGTCCGTCGCGTCCTTATGAATGCTTAGGGTGGATTTTCTCGTCCTGTGACAGCTCTCACTAATTTAATTGTACAAGAGGGGGCGGTCAAGGCTGGGCCTTTTCTTTTCGACGTTTGTCAGTTCTCCTACTGCTTTTCCTTTCCGATGCTTGTACAGCACCTTACCTCCAATCTTGGGGCAAGTCCCAAACGCAGTAAATAAAGAAAGAAATATATATAATATATTTATATATATATATATATATATATATAATCATATAATAAATATATATATATATATATATAAATATATATATAAATAATTAGTATATATAATATATTATATTATATATAAATAATATATAATATTATATATATATATACAAATAAAGTCAAAAGTGATTGGTTTTAATATAATTAGCGGAGTGAAGCCAGGGATGTGCTATGTCCCCTTGTTATTCAATTGTATATGGGATGGAGTTATGAAAGAAATAGATGATGGGGGGCAGGAAAATGGTGTTACAATAATGAAGAATGAGGTGAGTGTGAGGTACCCTCACCTATTATATATTGCGGATGATTTTGGTTTTGTGTGTGGAACTAAAGAGAGTTTTGAGAGGATTTGGTAGAGAGATTTGGCTGGGTGTGTAAAAGTGAGGGGTTGAAAAGTAAACGTAGAGTAAGAGTAAGGTTATGGTTGTGAGTGAGGACGTTCCTCGGTGTAAAGTATGATTTGGAAGGTGAAGCAGTCTGGAAACAAGTTCCTGAGTTTAAATATTTAAATATTTAGGATATATGTTTTGGATGAAAAGGGAACGGATGATGCAGGTGTAAGTAGAAAGTTGTGAATGGCAGGAAGGTGGCTGGTGCAATTAAATCGTGGTGAATGTAAAGGGACTAAGTATTGAGCGCGAGAGTCTTACAAGAGGGTATGTTGTTACCTAATGTTAATGTATAGAATATAAATGAGACTATGATCATGGAAATCTAAAAAGAGCGTAAATGAGAGAATCTAATACGTCTCAATAATTGTTACAGATGGATCAAAACTTCGGGAGCCAGAGACGTGAAGGTGTAGAAAAATTGAACAATAATAGACGAGAGATATAAGTGTATTCCGAAAAAAGGCGGTTAAATGAGAGAAAATGAACGTACGACAACTTGAGCTATTCGAGATATATTAGAGATCATAGTGGAATAGGTATGAATGAATACAATCCGGTTAAGTAAACGGATGTTACCGAAGTTGTTATAGAGAGAGAGGATAAACAGTGCCAAAGAGACCGAGAGATCACAATAAAATTGGAACTATGAGAGTCAGTCAACAACCGATACGAGTCTGAAGCGAGATAAGAATATAGATGAGTATAGTCAGAGAGCGAGAATAAACAAAAGGTGCATAAATGAGGCCAGTGAAATAGGCGGGGATTTTTGGAATGACAGGGAGTTATGAGACTATAGAGCTCTCAACCACACCCCTGGGCTTGACGATAACGCATAGCTGAGTGGTTCGTCGCGTCCCGTAAGCTCTCAGGGTGGATTTCTGACTGCGAAGAGTTCTCTTGGAGATGGTATAGAGGGGGAAGGAGTACAGGCTGGCTTTCTTTTCGACTTGTGTAAATATTCTTCTACATAAACTTTCTTTTCAATTGCTATTGAGAATCCACGCACCTCTGAACCCAAGAAGATCAACGTCCTTGGGCCACGTCTTTAGGGGAAAAAAAGGAATGATGAAATAAATATAAATATATAAGTATATATATAATATAGATATATATATATATATATATATATATATAATATATATATATATAATATAATATATATATATATACCTTAATATATATATATATATATAATATATATATATATATAATATAATATATATGCAAGACATCACTAACCTTCTTTCCCCAAGACTGGGGTAAAGCGTGCGTGACATGCACCGGAAACAGAAGTAGTAGAAAGAATATGACACAAGTCAAAAAGAAAGCCCACAAGCAAATTATCAGCCCCACTTCTATACCAGAATAGTGGAGACTCGTCGCAGTCCATGAAAATCCAGAACTGGAGCTTCACTGGGCAACCCGCGAACGCGACCCTCAATTATGGCATATCGTCCACAAGTGGTGGTAAATAAAATCCCCCTGCCCAAGGTACGGGCCACAACCTACCCCCTCACAAAACACCGCCATTCCCTCCTATTATGCACCTTATCTCGCCTCTGCCAAAACTCACATTTCTCTCCTCAGAGAGTATTTTGTTATACTGACTCACAATCCCCCACTTTCTTCTTACGGTTCCGCCCGTTCGATTCCCACCCACACCACTATACACTCCGCTAAACCAAACTGACATGATATATATTCATCCATCCCACAAGCCAAACACCACCCATTAAACCGCCAGTAGTCACGTTTCATATACATTCACCACTAACTTCCTGACATAGCTTTCATCCTCATTTTATCAATTCTTTTCACACCTATATATATATAATATATATATAATAATATATAAGTAAGATAGTAGTAAGGAGGATATAATTCCTATATTTAATATATATATATATATATATATATAATATAATATAACTATATTTTTATAATAAAATATAGCTTGATTGGGGGTAAAGTATACGTTACACTGCCCCCGGAAACGAAAAGTAGAGAAGATAATATGACGCAATCGAAAAAGAAAAAAGCCCAGTCTTACCGTTCTAGTTACCCACTTTAGAGTGAGAAACTCGCTCCAGTCCATTAACAAGATCAACATCTCTATCGCGTTAAGCACTTCATTCCGCACTCAGCACAAATCACCTTTCCAACGCGGATGGACCCCACTATGCGACATCTTATCAATCGATTAGGAAAGATAAACCTTCGACCCATTTAGCCACAACATAACCATCCTTCACCAAAATCCCGGCATCATTCCTATTAGGCACCTTTCTTCTCTCCTCCAGGCATTTCTTTACTGACTCAATCCACTTTTTTTTCGGTCTCCCAGCTGGTCGATTCCCAACACAACTCACATCTATATATCCGCTTAACCAACACAATTTATCCATCCATTCCACAACATGACCAAACGATCTCAGGTACTTCATTTTTTCTCTCATTCACTCCTTTCATTCTTCCACTACACAACTCCCAAAAACGTTCAATTCCTCATTCTTATAAATTCTCTCTCAACCCTACCGACGCCCGACAAATTTAGCACTCACACCATCAACCCATCCCCCCTAAGATTGTTCATCTGAACACACTGTACTTTAGATCTATACCTCATATTCCAGCCCATAGTTTGACTACTTTACATTAACACGGGTAACAACATACCCTCATTTCATAGCCTATTATGATAGTACGAGTTTCTATTTACTTTAAATAACCTCATTACAGAACCATAAATAAATGAAGAAAATCTTGAATGAGTCATCCATATTTTACACACACGCTATTTCCTATAAAGCCTTTTTTGTGCATTCAAGATTACATTAAATATGACCATCTTGAAAGTATTCTGAAAGTACTTGTGTCATCTTGTATGGATAGTAACACTTCATGTTCAAAAAGGTCACTAGAACCTCTTTATGAAATTAGGTTAAGAAAAATATATTTTAAGTATGCAATATATTGTTAGATTCTACAATCAAAAAGCTCTGAAAATTAATATAAAGCTGATTCAAAAGAGTACTGAAAGGCTAAATGCATGAAACAAAAAAATCTAGATTTCACCTCCTAAATGTGAAGAAAATTTCATGCAAATAATTACGACGTCGTTATACATAACCAACGATATTGGTGGAAAAGATTTTGAGGTCCCTTAAAAGCTATAACCAATTGGAAACTTGCTTAAATAGAGAAAACAATGCAATCTTCTCAACAGTGATGAAAGCAGCTAAAGGTTTGCATTTATAATTGTATAGATTTTGCTGAGTAGAAAGAAACAACGCTTTAGAGGATTTGAAGACAAATTTTCAAGCACTATTAAAAGTACAAGAAAAGATTAAAGGTTGTTTTAAAACAATAAATTATCACGCTTTTGGTAAATGGTTTAAATCTAATTATTTGGTACTTTATTCTTTTTTTAAACTAATCATCACCACATGAAGAATTCAAAGTAATCCTTATAAACAGTGAAGTCTCGAAGGAAGGGCAGATATGGCAAAATAACCCATACGCAGTTTCTATTACAGTCAGACTAGCCGTCCTGGGGTAGTTGTAGTAAAAACAAAAAAACATTGTCTTAAGATATATGATCTGTCATTGGTTAATTAGTATGGTAATCAGCACTGGAGGTATGGCAAGATTGTCACACCACTTATATAAATTAAGTTAAAATATAGTGATGAAAACAATATGAAATCACTTATATGTTTTTTATTAAGACTTTTAACAAGGTTATCACGACACTTGAATTTATTATTATAATTATCATCTCTTTTGCACCCTATCTCTATCTTTTCCTCTATCTTTCTCTTTCTCTATCTATCTATTTCACTATCTATCTCCACAATCTTGAGAATTTCAGCATTTTTAATTAAATGTCCATTTCCTTTTCATCGAACATGTGTAAGAAAACAAAAAATCATTCTTCAAGAATATGTAAAATGAAACTGAAAAATGATGGAGGCGAAAATTGAAGGTGGAGTAAGCCAAGTTCAGCAAGTTCTTCATGATTTTCAAGACTTGTTCATGGCTGGTCTATTCCATTTATATATATATATATATATATATATAATCATATATATATATATATCTATATTATATAATATATATATATATAAATATAATATATATATATATTATTATATATATATATTTTATATATATATCTATAATATATATATATAATATATATAATATAATACAATAATATATAGTACGGTATACATTAGAATTTAAGGGTAAATTAAAATTTTTCTTTGTATTTTAACTAATTAAATTTCACTAAAATTTAAATTATTTTAACTTTGAATATATTTTATATAATAATACATATAATTATAAATAGAATACATAATATTAGTAATATATATATATATATAATATATATATATATATAAATAATTACTATTATATATAAGTATATTAATATATATACTATATATAAATATAATATATATAATATATATATAATATATAACCAACTAATATCATTATATATATTATTATATACTATATATATAGTATAACTATAATATATATATATATACAGTATATATATATATTTATATATATATATAAAGGTCACATTATTTATGTGTTGTCTTCTCTTTTCCTGGTGAACTTATCAATCTTCATTGGAGTAAGAAAAAAGAGCTCTATCACATGGAAAGCTCCTGAAAGGATTAATATTCATGAAAAAAATAAAAAGAATCATCTTTAAGCGCTTTACACAAATGGAAAGCAAATTTAGGTTGTAAGCACAATGAAATACTTTAGTTACAGGACTGATTAAGAAATGCAGGAAAGCAGCATGTATACCTGCCTAAGAATTCATCACTGCATGAAATTCTTTGCGACCACAGAACTGCTGTGCGGACACAATGAGTCACATCAGCTAGAACATGACCCCGATGTGAGCAATAAAACACGGTTATTTAAAACTACTGGTCAAACTGAAAGAAAACTTCATTCGCGTGGAAAGTAATCCTAGATCCACGTTTCATGTTTCACCGGGTACAAAGAACGAATTTATCCACCTAATGTCATCTATTGTTCGCCAGTTACTGGGAAGCATTTATAAAACCAAGTAATGGTCATTTGTTAAAATCTATTCCAGATTGAGCAAATGTAGGCAAATACCAGATTTTTTGTTCAAAATGGAGATGAAAGCGTGTACAGTAATTATGACAATGATAATTAGATATGCTAACCATGGCAACTTCAAACGCTTGTTGTGAGAGATTATTCAGCAGATTAATACTAATCTTTCTTATTTTAAAACCTAGATAGTTCAAGGTAAACTCTGTGATCTTGCTTTGATGAATATAGAAAGAAAAGAAAGTGAAAAAAAAATGATTTTGAGCACATTAAAGACCAATTTGGATCAGTGAAAGTAAGGAAGAAAGTGGTTTTAATTTTCATGTTGTACCATAATTTATGTTAATTATAAGAATAACGAACTTAACCTCTATTTTGAATCCATTTTTAACGTAAAGGTATCTAAAAGATGTTTGAACAGAGGAACAATTTGAGAGCTTGCAATAGGAGCCATTTCCTTAAAACGCCTCCACTCTTAGGAATGTATCCAAAATTAAGTGATTCTAATATTATTACGAATTTCGATGGATTTGCCTTGGCCTTTGTCTTGAACAAATAATAATAATAATAATAATAATAATAATAATAATAATAATAATAATAATAATAATAATAATAATAATAATAATAATAATAATAATAATAATAATAATAATAATTTATTATTATTATTATAATTATTATTATTATTATTATTATTATTATTATTATTTTATTATATTATTATTATTATTATTATTATTATTATTATTATTATTATTATTATTATTATTATTATTATTAGGAAAAGAATTACATTTAAAGTCCAGTTTTGGGCACTGGAACTTCAGAATGAATATTGCCTTCATAACTAACCCCCCTTTACGAAACTCCGGAAAAAATACGGTTAATTGTTCTTTAAGCAAATTACTTTTGTTGAACTAATTTGATTCTTAGGTAAAAATTCAACTCACACCTCGATAATAAAGTTCTATTAAAGTAGCAGGTTTTGCTTACTATTTAATTATCATGTTTAACTTATTTTGTCAGATTAAGATTGATTTTTTTTCTTTTTTTAAGTTATTAACACCATCGCTCACGAGCAGAACCCTAATCTAGGAGGGGGTGTACTCAATTTTTATGCCTCAGTATGACGGAGTCAAGAAAGAACCACTCATACGACCGACCAATGACGAACCTGGGTCTCTCGCTTTTTTGGACGGCCGCTGAGCTACCGGGCGCTATTTTTGGGTTTAGTCCATTGTTTCTTGAACTATGCGAAGAAAATCTTCATACCAGACAACTGCACCGAATATCCAGTCTTCATATTTATAATCAAACTAAAATGATTTTTAAACTTAATTTTCTATTTCAAGTTATAAAACAATAATATCCAAACTAAGAAGCTATCATTATCTTCCTTGTAATAATATTGCTGATCCAATCCTAGATGTTTTAGCCAATAAAATTTCTCCATTACATCAACGTATTTTCTTCAAGTTCATTTTTTAAAACATTCGAACTTCATGGGCGTTGCCCCAGTCAAGAAGGGAAGCAACTCCAGGTAAATGATACCTAGTATCCAGACAAGGGTCCGAACCCTGGCCCTTTGAGAAAAGACTGTGTTGTGCTACCATTTGGGAAACTTATTTTCAGGTTTTAACTTAAACTTCTTGTTATTAACTTAAAGCTTTTCTCTTATCATCGAGTGAAAGTGTTTAAAAGATCAAAATAATTCTGAATTTGTCTTTCATTTTATTTACTACTACAAAACCTTTCTCCAAATTGTTCCCCTTAAATAAACTATAAATTACAAATTCCCTTAAATTATAAACTCGGTTACACTCTCAACTTTATACAATCTACAAGACATCGATTTATTATTTTCCTTTAAATCACGTTAATTATTTTCCTTTTCACTTATTCTACCTTTATTACATTTCTCCTTCCTCTCTTTCTCTCCCAACATCTATCTCACTGGAAGTCATCACTTCTCGAATTCATAATTCATTCAATCTCTAATTTTCAATTACTCTCTCACTAAGATTTCCCTACCTATAATAATAATAATAATAATAATAATAATAATAATAATAATAATAATAATAATAATAATAATAATAATAATAATAATAATAATAATAATAATAATAATAATAATAATAATAATAATAATAATCGATAATTATTAACAGTTCACAACCCTATAAGATTGTAAATTTGATAGAGTATGGCACAATCAAATACTAGGCAAAGTCTTTCAAGAAGAGCTCCTTGATAACAACAGAGATTAACATAAAAAATTACTCAATTTATTAAAACTGCTCTAACAGCTAATATGCAGAGGCTGCACTTTTGAAATAATAATAATAATAATAATAATAATTATAATAATAATAATAATTATAATAATAATAATAATAATAATAATAATAATAATAATAATAATAATAATAATAATAATAATAATAATAATAATAATAATAATAATAATAATAATAATAATAATAATAATAATAATAATAATTAAATAAATAAATTAAAAAGTGAAGAAATAACAACTTCTAAATAAAAGTCCCCTAAACATAACACCACAAACATATGTCACATTAATAAATAGAAATTCTTCACAAAAGTATCAGAAGAAATGTATAGTGAGCTTGTAGAAGTTACCTGTTAGAAAGCGTTTCTCATATATTAAATAAAATAAGACAAAGTGGGCAAAAGCGGTCTACTTTTTTATATTAAAGAATTATTAATCCAATTATATATTATCACAATCTAGCTTATTAATTTAAACCAAATAAAAATCAGAATTTCAAGCATTTCGATTCAGTGTTCACGCACTTTTTTTGTCAACATGTCCCTAAAAAAAAAGACCACTATTACCCTAAGTGGAAAAGAAAAAAAAAAAAGATTTTGCAGGATACAACAGTGCGCAACACGATTTTCATCACCTAACCTGACACGACTTTGAAAACTTTCCAAGCATTAGACGACGTTCTCGACGTTGGGCTTCTCTTTCTCTCCTTTTACGTTCTTTTTCGTCACTCCAATTCTGAACAAACACCACCAAAGAAGCAGTCGGAAAAAGATTAGGCAAAGCATCAGTATATTAATATCAATTTAAATGACAATAAACACGATAAAGGTTTATATATGTAAATAAATAAAGCAAGCATCAACAGTTAGCACAAACCTTTTCCAATTTACGTTTAGTAGGTGACATTGTGTTTTATAAATTATTATAAATTATAAATTAGTTATTAATTATCCAAGCTGGAAAGCCTATTTACATAATGCAAACACATAATTCAATGTTATAATGTACAGCTGTATGGAAACCTTATTACTTGAAAACATTTTCAAAACACATATTACGAAAATTACCTATTGTAATGGCAATGAAATTTCATTTAGAAGAAATATTTAACAGAATTGTACTGAGGATAATATATACGAGAAAAGCTGCAAAAATACAGGCAAAACAGTAAAACTATTCAGAAACCAAAATAAAATTAATACTAATATATAACATTTATTAAGGTGTAAGCTTTTTAAGTACTCTGGAATGAGAAGACATTTAGTGTTACCGGCATCTCCAAAATTACCATCAACCATGTTTAACCTTTATTGGTTTGCATGCGTTACAAAGTTTTAAAGTCGGATGCACGATCCAAAGAAAATATAGTGGAAATATATCGTGGTCAGATTTTCAAAACATTTTTAAATTACCCATTTGTAACAAAAAATTAGAATATACTACAAACAATAAACGTTGAATTCTTTCTATACCATTATGACTTGATAATTTCATTTATGAAGCCCTGCTTCACCCATTTACATTCTGTATTGCTTAGAATTTATTAATTGCTGCTAATTGCTTTGAATGTACTTAATCATGAAAATACCATTTTAGTTTCAACTCTCAAGTATGTTCTGGCAATTCAGCTAATATTCTAACTTATCAGAAATGATGTTATACAATTTTGCAATAAACTATGCAAGAAATAAATGATGTATGGTTCGTGATTACCTTCTAAACAAAGATAAAGTAAAGGATATGTAATAACCGTTTTTATAAGAACTTAAAATTAAAAAATGTTATAAGGTATGAACTTTGCTTCTTCTATGGATACATAACCTCAGTTTGCAACTTGATGTTAAATATCGATATTTCATTCCAAAGAGCTATATCGATAATGAAAGGGAAAATCTCATGTTTAAAAACTGTAAAGCTAAATTAATATGGAATAACCATTGACAAAAAAGTAAGGGTACAAATTATTCAATGGTAGTAGCGAATGAAAAATATGCCTTCTCCAATTTATTAGGTAAATGGGGATAGCAAACTTAACTGAAAAACAACTCATCAAATTAAAAGTATACAAAATGGTAAAATTAGGATACTGGATAAATGAAACCAAACAATAATTGCAAACCAAATTTTAGATTAACCTTAGAAAGGTGGTCCTTGACCTGTGTTCGGCGAACCACTGGGGTTCGCGAATGCTTGAACGAATGCAAAGAACTTTTGCAGTTAATATAGAAAAAAATGAATAAATGAAAGAAAGAATCAAAGAAAGGACATGTTCAACAAATTTCCCTGACTTGCTTCTGGGCTTTTCTAATAAGTTTCAGACATTTTTTGTATTAAAATTTTCTACATAAAATTTTTATTTTCTTTTAACCATATGAATAAAATATGTTCCCTTCTCTCCAAAGACATAATGCATTTTAGGTATTTAAATCTAGTTAATTCTTGATGGTCCACTGAAAAAAAATTAAAGGGGTCAGCAGAAGAAAAAAAAATATATATATAAAGAGGGTCCGTGGGAGGAAAAAAGTATTTAAGGAGGGTCAGCGGAAAAAAATATATTTTAAGGGGGTGCGTGGATAAGCAAAAGTGAAGAACTGGTTCCTGAGGAAAAGAAATTACTCCAGTCATTTGATACAAAAAAAAGTCACGCAAGGAAGTCGTGTGTTGCAAAAAATCTGATAGAGGAAAAAGAAAAGTAATGAACCTTCACTCACAAAATATTTATAAAAAATTATGTAAAAGATAGAAAGGACACTGAATAAAGATGTCGAAGTCTGTCATAGAATTACAATAATTGAAACAGGAAGAAGACAGATGATGTTGGACAACTGAACAACATTTAACATGGAAGCCAAATTATTTTGACTATGACATAGAAGCCAAATTCTTTTGTCTGTGTGTGATCGAAAACATCATTATATAATTTGTACTGTTGTGATCAGCAAACAATTTCTAACTGTTACAGTTAGGAAATATAGAGCTGCACAGCTTCAACTGTAATGTTCACAATGACACAATGATAATAACTCAAAATAAACTTAAGAAAAACAGAGGCTATATATTAATTTACCTTTAATAATAATAATAATAATAATAATAATAATAATAATAATAATAATAATAATAATATAATAATAATAATAATAATAATAATAATAATAATAATAATAATAATAATAATAATAATAATAATAATAATAATAATAACAATTTTCTGATCCTATAGTCTTAATAAATTGTAATAATAATTCATTTTCCACAAAATTTGAAATACTTGCAAGGCACAACTGGGTCAATAAAGTCTGAGTAGTATTTTTAGGTTTAACTGACGAACTGCCTCCAATAAGACGAAATATAATGCTAAATCTTACTCACTTATATTATCATAAAAAATATTATAATAAATTATTTATTTTTTTGTGTTTATATTGTTTGAATTAAAAAACAAAATAAAACCAAAGTTAGTAACGATAAACAAACAATGAAAAGCATGAAAAATCTTCACCAATCAAAGAAAAAAGTTACTATGAACTGTCACATATAAAACATCATCCTCAATGAACGAGAATATGTTATAGTACCTGCATAGCATTTTTTACAGTCGAAATGATGTTGGGTTTCTTTCCTCTTGCTGCGTCGGATTTGGATCTTGGCCTGAAGGATTCGAGGAAGCCTGGAGAAGCATCCTTTTTCTTTTCCTTTTCCTTCGACGTAGCATTTAACACATCGTCACCTGACTTTCTTCGCTGTCTAGATTGTACTGAAAAATAAAAACTTTCTTGAAAAACTAATTTACAATAATCAGAAAACCTTCAATAGAAATTATCAGTACATTATTGTTTAGTACATTATTGTCAAGTACATTATTGTTAAGTACATTATTGTTAAATACTTATTTAAATAAAAACGTTATTTTTTCACCACATAAATATTAGATACTGGAATATCATGCACAGATTCATGCTGATTACATTTTAACTAAGCTTCAGAAGAATAAGCGAAA
>JABUQX010002462.1:22500-25000 GCA_015478945.1 Trachelipus rathkii | reverse complement strand
ATGTTCACTTCTCAGTTTATTTTATACAGGATAAAATGTTCAAATCATTTAAGATAACTCTGAGCTTGCAAGACACTAATGAATTGTCAAAAAGTAAAAGAGAAAAATCACAAACCTCAATGGAATTTTATCATCTTATTCATCATTTTAAATTTTTACAAGCTTTCACCAAATGGAAAGATTACAGTTTTCAGTAATATTTTGTCAAATTGGTTCTATTGACTTGACCGGGACAATCTCGATAGGCCCATGTGATTTCTTGCTGTCTTTTTATTTCTAATGTTCTAATGTTCTAACATAAAAGACGTTCGAGTCTCTCAGCTATAAGCTGTACCTATTTACGCAAATTCACAATTTGATTAAAACTCTAACAGCACAAACATATAGTTATTATATAGTATGTCTTTGGGTTATTAAGATATTTAAAATATCAATGGCATTTTGGGCGGAGAACAGATTTCAGCATTTGGACTTTGAATCTTAGCTTTTGTATTGGAGCCACAAAGTATAAGAGAAAGTTAACTGTTTTTTTTAGAAGATTATGAAGTTCTTCCTTGTGGTAACAGAAAGGATTCAGTTTTAGAGCATCTAACTAAACTCAGGAAGTGGTTTTCTGATTACTTTTCAGCGCTTGATTCACAACTGTTAAATTTTTTTAATAAAGAAAAATAAACTCTCCAATACATTGAATTCCAGAACAAGGCATCTGTCAGCTTTTTTGATATCAAGAGCTGCAAAGTCTTAAATTTGCACATGAGGAAGTAAAAAAATATTGCTGCTATTTGCAAAACCAATCTTTGTGAACAAGAATTTTCCATTCTCATAGCTTAAAAACAAAGACAGTATCCAAATTGATCTAACATCAAAAATCTTTAATTTTAATATTACATCAAAACTGAAACACCATCATTTCTTCAAAACCTGAAGTGAACATGTTTTCAATGAAATTCTTTGCTCCTTAAAAAGATTATTTATTTTGTCTGTTATTATTTTAATTTTTGAAGAAGCTTTTTATTCCTTTGATCATTTGCTAATTCTGGTTTTATTTTTAAAGATAACTTATCAAGTGTAATACATAGTCCTCTGCTTGTTTGACTGTAGCTTCAATACAAGTGGAACTATAAACTATTTTGAATTTGAGCTCATAATTAACTGGGAGTTTAATTAATTAATTAATAATTAACCGGAAGTTTACTTGAATTTTCCGAAATTAATGGAATTTAAGGAAACTATTTGTATATCATATGCTATAATTTTAAAAGCAATTAGTTTGTTTTCCTTCACTTTCAAATCTAGGGGTAAAGGGTAATATCATTGTACTCGTAGTTTTATTTTTGGGGTAATGTCCAAAAGAGTTCTGTGGTGACTAGTTTTTCCATATCTGAATTTTTTACTGTAGTAAGTATATTTGACAAACAAAAACCCTTTTCTATAATATCTATTTCATCATGCATCTATTACCACATGTCCTGGAATCCAAACGAAATAAGGTATATTTGTATGGCTCTCAACTCAATAATTAACAGCTATTTAAAAGTCTACACCTCGTGGCGTAGGAGGTTGACTCGCCGACTCTCGTGAGAGAGGACGCTGAGTTTTATCTTCCTGGTGGCAAGAATTAAAACTCGGCTGCGAACACTTGGTGGCAACAGGCTTGGGATAGCCGGCCTTATGATTTCATTATTTCATTATTTTAAAATCCACCTGTCACACAGACTTTACAGAGCTTGATGATAAAAGTTTCTGTTCAAGTATTATAAACGCTGTATTACTTTTTAGATGTCCTATTTAAACTGTAAGCAAAGTAAACTTTTCTAAAGTTGCAATTAGAAGCTAAAGGGTATCAGCAAGATCTATTTGAGAAAAAGTTAAGTTTTCATAGTATTTTTTCATACCAAGATAAGGTATGTTAGTGGACATAAACGAGAAAATCGTAAGTATAATATGTAAATGAATAAAAAATCTCAGTGTTTGATCATATTTGGAGAATTTTGTACTTGCTGCACAGTATATATCAGGGCCCAGATATTTTATTTTATTGTTAATGGCATTATATTAGTTTCGGTTTTAAGAAGTCAACTTTTCTGTAATAGGGAGCTGCTCAAACAACCGGTCTAATTCTTTGGTACTGTTCGCAATCAGTTTGTGCATTCTTAATCATGTGATAGTTTTACAAATATGCAACAGAATTCTTCTATCTGCTCACCAATTCTTACTTCCTAACCATTTTAAGAGAACCATTGATATATTTTATGTTCAATATACTTAAGTTACCAAGTTACCTTTTATTCAAAATAAAAGACAAGACATTTTTTGTGAATCTCTGTATTTCGTTTCCTTCCCATACATTGTTACTTGTGGAAGATCATTTAGATTTAAAGTATACAACACAATCGGTTGTGCTAGGTGAAAATATAAACCGCAGATCTCTGATCATTTCATTTGTGAATATAAAGTTTCCTGCTGAATTGTTTCAACAATCACCTAAAGATTAGGACCA
>JABUQX010002462.1:0-17500 GCA_015478945.1 Trachelipus rathkii | reverse complement strand
ATTTTTCAAATAAATTTAAAACCTTTTCACTTCATGATTAATTTCGATAATGTTTGTCTGTTAATTTGCAAAATGCATTAAACAAACAAGCAATCCAAAAATAACGACAAATGACGTCAAAATAATAATAATAATAATAATAATAATAATAATAATAATAATAATAATAATAATAATAATAATAATAATAATATAATAATTAATAATAATAATAATAAATAATAATAAATTTTTATTAATCATTATTATTATTATTATTATTATTATTATTATTATTATTATTATTATTAGTATTATTATTATTATTATTATTATTATTATTATTATCATTATTATTATTATTATTATTATTATTATTACATCATTCACTTAATTTTTGCCGTTTTGACTTGTTTTGATGAGTTTTGCCAAGTATTTTATATATACTGTATATATATATATATATATATAATATATATATATAAATATATATATATATATATATATATATATATATATATATATATATATATATATATATATAATATATATATATATATATATATTATATATATTATCATACTATTATAATCCTCTGATGGGCAAAGGACTGAGGGCTGCCAAATTTCATAAGTTGGGCGAGAATACTAAGGTGGGACGAATTTGAAAAAAGACATGCCCCGATACTTAGAGTTCGAAAGTGTGCAAATTAAAGGTAGTTGTGAAAATAGTTAAAGGGGAGGGGGGGGGGGTCCAGGCTTTACCAGTGGATTACATGTGAGACTGAGCATATGGTATAAGTCTGGGGTTAGATAGTTTGGGACAGAGAATGGATGGGACTCTGTAGAAAGGCGTGTGTCAAGAGCCCTTCTCAATGTAGGAGGAATGCAACCGGAAAGTTTAGAAAAGAAGTGTCCTTTGCTTTTATACCCATAACCTGTGAAGGATATTGACAGGAATAGTTAATTGATTGCACATTTGCATTTGGTTAGAATTGAACATAAAATGAAAAGATATTAAATCTTGAGTATTACGAGCAGCAAAAAAAGATACCATTACAATAAACATTTTGCAATGTCTTTTTTGCATTTTTGCAATGTCTCTTGCATTTTTGTAATGTCTCTTGAATTTTGCATTGTCTCTTGAATTTTGAATTGTCTCTTTTGCATTTTGTAAAGTCTCTTGCATTCTGCAATGTCTTTTTTGCCTTTTTGCAATGTCTCTTGCATTTTGCAATGTCTCTTGAATTTTGCATTGTCTCTTTTGTATTTTGTAATGTCTTTTGCATTCTGCAATATCTTTTTTGCATTTTTGCAATGTCTCTTGCATTTTGCAATGTCTCTTGAATTTTGCATTGTCTCTTTTGCATTTTGTAATGTCTCTTGCATTTTGCAATGTCTTTTTTTGTTTTTGTTTTTTTTGCATTGTGTAATGTCTCTTTTGCAGTGTGCAATGTCTCTTACATTTTGTAATGTGTTTTTTACTTCTAAATTTAAGTGATAAATGAACAATCTATTACTTGCTGTTGCAAATCGGTACGAAAGGTCTTTTAAAGAGGTTCGTTTTTTAACGACACAATGTATATTTATCTAAGCTATGTTATGCTGCTATTTTATGCTACGTTAGGATTGGCTAGATTAAGTTTCATTAAGATTTAATTTTCATAAATTTAAGCTACGATTGGCTAGATTAAGTTTCATTAAGATTTAATTTTCATAAATTTAAGCTACGATTTCCTTAGATCTGATTAGTTATCCAAAAATAAGTGATCTGCAGATATACACACACATACACCCTCCATCCCTCACACACTCACAGATACACATTTCTTAATTAATCATGATTACCAAGATGAGATACCCTATTTAGAGGATTTCATTATACATAACAATGAGTGGTTGTGTCCTCTCTCATACTGATCCAGATGGGGAGAAACCCAAGTTATTCAGCATTCTCAACGATTTGGAGAACCTACACATATTCGTATTTTCATAACCAATTCTGCAATTCTCTTGATCTATGATTCAATGCTATTCCTTCTCACCGTAAATACGCCATCTTTGCTCATATTGATAAATCTAACCACAGCATTTTATATTCTCTTAATTTAGACGATTTCTCTCCAACAGATCCATTATTTCCTAAGAGCTTTTCTGGCACTTTTATCGAACTGATTGGGTGGCTTTGTGTCGCTTCAACAAACTATCCTTGGCGTTAAATTCTGACGACTTTGACACTGAAGACGCTTCGGCTTCTGCTAATATAGCGGGGGATGTAATTGATGACGGGATGAGTAGGTGCATTCCTTCTTCATTTAAATCTTCCTCTCCTCAAAACCCATAGTTAGATCTTGCTTGTTCTCGAGCCATTTAGGCTAGAGACATTGCGCATCGGGAGTGGAAAAATTATCGTTCTTTAAACCATCTGGCTAATTTTCATTCAGCTAAGAATCATTGCACGGACATTATTCGATGAGCAATGTGGATTTTCACTAAACGAAAGTGCTCTAACCTCCTTGGTTTTCCTACTGACGAATTTTTCTAATCTCTTGACAAAACATTTCTAACAATTTCTGCAAATCTGCTTTTGTTCTACTTATTCGCTCTGATGGTTCTGATTTCGAATCTCCAAGTGAAAAGGCTCATTTCATTGATCTCTTCTTTTTCTCTAGGTCAACCCCATACGTCTCTGGCAATTTTTCTCCTACTATTTCTCTTCTCCGGTGACCTATGCTTTACCTGTGATTACATTTGATCAGGTACATCGGCTCTTGAAATCCAAGCATGCTAGGAAAGCAAGCTGCCAGATGGCACTCCTCTCTAAGCTTTGAGGGTGGGCTTTTGAGCTGGCGTCTTCCTTAATTCAATATATTACTCTTTTGCCTCATTTACTAAAACACTTTAGCTCAGTGTTGGAACGAAGCAATGTCCAACCTAATAAGAATAAAGGAAGCAGTTCTCTTCCTTGCTAGTCTATCTAACTATCTGCTGTCCACTTGAATTCTGTCTAAAACTTTGAAGACTATTCTCAACTAACTTCTTGGACATGCGATAACTCATTCCCAGACTCTTTCAGACACACCCATGGGCTTTCAGCACCCGAGTCTATTTGAGATATACTTTTCCTATCTTTAGGATTATGGACTTCTTGCCCTAGGAATATTGGGAGTCAAGTCAGTCTTGTCTGGTGCGCTTGAAATATCCAATGCATTTGACCTGTTATGGCGTCCTTCCTTGCATTCCAACCCCTCCTTTGTGTTTCCACCTCCTCTATGCACCTTTTGTCTAGCTTTCTTTCAATTCGTTCTAAATCAACTGTTGTGGTAAGACTTCTTTTTCTTTCCCTGTCAATAGTAATGTTCCTGAGAGTCCTGTCTTGTCTCCTACTTTATTCCATCTTTTCACTAACGATCAGCTGCTCATCTAACCCTTTCCATTCAATGTCGATGACTCAAAACTTAATTCTTTTACTCATCTCAAATCTACTCCCTGTTTTGCATCAACATTTGCCTCTCATCATAATCTTTCCGATTCTATTCATGCTGATCTGGATAGAATTTACAAATGGTGTCCTAATTTCCTTGGGACTTTCCTTCGATAGTTCTTTAATTGCAACTTGAAATTAGTGCAATTAATCCCACGGAAATTGGACTCCCAAATTCCACATACCAACCCTTCTTTTTGTTTTGATAATTAAAGGGATGGAAGTGAATTTTGGCCAATTGAATATAGGATACGTATTGCGATGTGTAACATCAGTAAATATAGATATATATGTAAGGGAGATATGAATGATTGGGGAGTTATCGTTCATTCACGTATCTCACACCCTATTAGAAAGAGAAGAGTAGTTTGAAATGACCTGAAGGGTCATGAAAGATTCCCCGAGATGGGGAAGAAGACCACCTTGCCACAGGCAGAGATTGCAGGCAAGAATCTCTACCCACTCCTGATATGTGTATCAGAGCCCTTGTTACAGATATAAAATAGTCAGAGAGGTCATGCTCAGATTGAAAAACAGGAGGGAAGGAAGCGAGAAGGAAGATTAGTAATGTGTAAGTGTGTCCAATTAACAAAATGTTAGTAACCAAACATGCTCGAGTATGATAGTAAGAGAGGTTGTTGGCTCTAAGTCTAATTGGTTGTGGTTAGATCTGGCTCCCTGTTCCTAATTAGGGGAGAGTTGGCCGAATCTCAATTGCACACATACACCCATCCTCATTCTTAAAATTGCAATGTAATCTAACCGCTCGTGAGCACGATACCTAAGTGTTCGTTCTGGGGGGAGAGTTTGCATGTGATAAGAAAAACGTCGGATTAACGAATGTAATCAACCATTTTACAGAGCTATCACCTCGACATCTTAAAAGTAAAAATGAAAAAGATTCAACACTCACCAACGACGTCTGGTACAAAAAATATCAAACCTGTTTTCCTCTCTCCTTTTCTACAAGCGAGAAAGTTGAGAGCGCAGCGATACTTGCTATGGGCAAACGAGTAACGAGAATTAAATTACGCTAGCATGCATGAATATCAGATGAGACACTAATATCAGACAACCTATATACAATAGCGCATTAAAGTGAAATTTTCACGGAAAGCGGAGAGGTATAACCCGTGGAGTGTTCTTCATTTCGAGAGTGGAAACGAATCGGGTATTTGCTTTAATATTAAAATGCGGTATATACAGTTCAACGAACATAGACGCAATCCCTCACTCTGTTCGCGAAATCAGATTTCAAATATTTACAAAAACACAAATCTATCATCGTTGAAAATCAATCTCTGGATCATCCCCATTTAAAGAAATGCACGAATGAATATTGCTACAATTTAAGATTAAAAATTCTAAAATTAAAGTAATTATACACATTGAAATATACAGTATCTAACGTCACTTATATTTTCAGTACAAAAAATAATATCAAAGAGCGTGATTTGAGTCGGTACTTTAAATCACATTTTCACTCAGTATGAGTTCAGGAACAGAGTTCAACACTAAAGAAAAAACAATCACACTTTCTACGTAGAAGAAATCTGAAGAACTAACTGTTAAGATCAAGTCACCTCCTTACCCTGTGATGAAGCCCCTCCCCCTGGGCGGACCCTGATAACCTCTGGGTATTACAACTGGGTCTGGCCTTTTAAGCGAGGGCGTATCCCGCTAGGGAATACCCAGTAAGCATCCCTTCCGTTCGGTGAAGGAACCAATCAGAACTCTCCTCCGTATCCATGGAAACAAGCCTTTAAAATTTCAACTTCTCATTACTTGGCAGAATCGATTTATTTTGCTATACCCAGACCACGAATTTCCTGTCTCTCGGGTCTTGGAAACGCTGTTGGCTGAGTCTGGTCAACCGCGACATCCTCTAGTTTCAAGACAATTTAGGAAACTTTCCTCGCCACTCGACAGAATGATTTGTTTTGGTTTTGACCAAAAATCTTAAATTTCTTAACGGCCTCTCCGTTTGGTAGGCAAAGATCCGTTATTGTTCCTAATGAAATGTCAATTGAATTAATAGCTGATTTCCTGTTGGTTTCAACGGATTTTTCTGTTGAAACATTAAACTCCCCCCCAAGGGGACCCCTAACCCGGCAACTTGTTCACCACCTCCGTATATATATATATATATTATATATATATATTATATATATAATAATTATATATAGAAGAAACTTTTACTTTTGACGTAACAGATAATTATGTCAAAAATATACCCTTGGCACAATAAAATCTTTATTATCGACACATTACAATATTTACACAATTAAAACTTATATATAAAAATTTTACGTTTCGCCTAATACATTATAAAGGCCTCTTTCAGAATTTAAATTCTTCAGAGAAAATGAAATACATTACAGAAAAAAAGGCACTTAAACTATGTTTGATTCTGAGTTGGTTGCGCCTATTGAATTCATATTTTGCTTGAATATCCTATTAAGAGTTTGAACAAGCAGAAAGAGTTCTGAATCTTATCAACTTATAATCTCCCTGGAATTCTTGTAAAATTATTCGTATTATAAAATGAACACCGATTCTATTATTTTTCTTTTTTTAACATGATTGCAATATTTCAAAGGAGAAGCATCCTGTAAGTTAATTTTATGGCTAGTAACTGCACGATGAAAAGTTAGAGCTGAATTTTTAGAATCTTTGATTAAATCATCCCCATGCTGATTCAATCTTCTGCGGAAATCGTTTGTCTCTCCAATATAAACTTTGGAACAATTGCAACATGGAATCTTGTAAATGCACTGAGAATTATTATTAACGGATTTGGGCGGTTTAAAAATTCTTTTAAGAGGAATGGTATTGTTTTTAGTAAAGCAAATGTTTTTAGGGAGATATTGTTTAATTTTATAATTTAAATTGAAGAGAATGGGAAGATATGTTACATTAGTTTTGGAAACAGGGGGATAGCTATTATAATATTTTGATTTTGCTTTGCGGTAGGCTAAATTGATGACATGATGAGGGTAATTTAATTTAGTAAAAGTAGACAGAAGAAATTTAGTTTCAGTTAATAAATTAGAAGGAGAACAGATATTTAAGGCTCTAAGATAAAGTGAAGTAAGAGTGGCTAATTTTGTACTATATGTGTGGGTAGAGAACCAATGTATATATGATGATGAAGATGTGGGTTTCCTATAGACAGAGTATGACAGGCAAGTTAAGTTTTTCCAGGAAATTAGTGTATCGAGAAAGGGTAAGGAGAAATTTTGGGGTAACTCATGTGTGAAAGAAATAGAAGGATGAATGTTGTTAATTAGGTGCAAAATGTCATTGATATTAGTGTTTTTAGGAACTGAACAAAAGATATCGTCTACATAACGAAGCCATGTAGAATTAAGAAGAAGAGGATGATGAGTTATATAATAAAATTCAATTAACTCCATAAAGATATTACTTAAGATGGGGGATAATGGAGATCCCATAGCAAGGCCATAAGTTTGCTTGAAAAAAAGATTATCAAAAGTGAAAAAACTATGTTCGAGAGAAAGAAGAATCAGTTTTTTAATAAGGTCAAAAGGATAGTTTAGAGAGAAGTTTGTTTCTAGAATATATTTTTCCAAAAGATCGAGTGTGAATTTAACAGGAACAGATGTGAACAAAGAAGTAACATCGAAACTTAAAAACTGATGTGTAGAAGGATTTAAAGATTGAGTACGTTTAATAAATTCTATCGTATTTGGAAGATGAGAGTTGGAAATTTTGCCTATCAAAGGTTTTAGTTGAGATGAGAGCCATGACGACAATTTATAAGTTACACAATTGATATTTGAAATGATCGGGCGTAGAGGGTGATTTGGTTTATGGGTTTTTGGAAGGCCGTAAAATTGAGCTAAATTAGTCATGTAAGATTTATTATTAGTGTGAATGGTAGGAAATTGTTTGCAAATACGTTTTAGATTCTTATTAAATTCTATTTGGGAGTTTTTTAAAGGGTTACTATTAAGTTTGGAATACGTATTGTTGTCTGAAAGAATATTGTTACATTTACTGATATAATCTTTATGATTTAATATAACAATTTGGTTACCTTTATCACTCTTAGTTATCACTATTTCTTTATTCTTTTTAAGTTCTGCTAAAGCATTATAAAATTTAATTGGAAGTTTATCTTGTTTGTTGCCAGTAACTATTTCATTCATTAAAATGCCCTTTAATAAATCCTGGTTGATTGATTTATCATTCATAAATTTTGTCCATGTATCGAAATCACTGAAGAACTGGAAATTATTCTTAAAAAGAATAAAGAAATAGTGATAACTAAGGTCACCCTTTACGCCCAATCATTTCAAATATCAATTGTGTAACTTATAAATTGTCGTCATGGCTCTCATCTCAACTAAAACCTTTGATAGGCAAAATTTCCAACTCTCATCTTCCAAATACGATAGAATTTATTAAACGTACTCAATCTTTAAATCCTTCTACACATCAGTTTTTAAGTTTCGATGTTACTTCTTTGTTCACATCTGTTCCTGTTAAATTCACACTCGATCTTTTGGAAAAATATATTCTAGAAACAAACTTCTCTCTAAACTATCCTTTTGACCTTATTAAAAAACTGATTCTTCTTTCTCTCGAACATAGTTTTTTCACTTTTGATAATCTTTTTTTCAAGCAAACTTATGGCCTTGCTATGGGATCTCCATTATCCCCCATCTTAAGTAATATCTTTATGGAGTTAATTGAATTTTATTATATAACTCATCATCCTCTTCTTCTTAATTCTACATGGCTTCGTTATGTAGACGATATCTTTTGTTCAGTTCCTAAAAACACTAATATCAATGATATTTTGCACCTAATTAACAACATTCATCCTTCTATTTCTTTCACTCATGAGTTACCCCAAAATTTCTCCTTACCCTTTCTCGATACTCTAATTTCCTGGAAAAACTTAACTTGCCTGTCATACTCTGTCTATAGGAAACCCACATCTTCATCATCATATATACATTGGTTCTCTACCCACACATATAGTACAAAATTAGCCACTCTTACTTCACTTTATCTTAGAGCCTTAAATATCTGTTCTCCTTCTAATTTATTAACTGAAACTAAATTTCTTCTGTCTACTTTTACTAAATTAAATTACCCTCATCATGTCATCAATTTAGCCTACCGCAAAGCAAAATCAAAATATTATAATAGTTATCCCCCTATTTCCAAAACTAATGTAACATATCTTCCCATTCCCTTCAATTTAAATTATAAAATTAAACAATATCTTCCTAAAAACATTTGCTTTACTAAAAACAATACCATTCCTCTTAAAAGAATTTTTAAACCGCCCAAATCCGTTAATAATAATTCTCAGTGCATTTACAAGATTCCATGTTGCAATTGTTCCAAAGTTTATATATTGGAGAAGCAAACGATTTCCGCAGAAGATTGAATCAGCATGGGGATGATTTAATCAAAGATTCTAAAAATTCAGCTCTAACTTTTCATCGTGCAGTTACTAGCCATAAAATTAACTTACAGGATGCTTCTCCTTTGAAATATTGCAATCATGTTAAAAAAAGAAAAATAATAGAATCGGTGTTCATTTATAATACAGATAATTTTAACAAGATTCCAGGCGAGATAAAGTTGGATAAGATTCAGAACTCCTTTCTGCTTGCTTCAAACTTCTTAAAGGATATCAAGAAAAAAGATTCATAAGGACCAACCAACTCAGAATCAACATTAGTTTGGTCCTTTTTTCTGTAATGTATTTCATTTCTTGTCAACTTAAAATTCTGAAAGAGGCCCTTTATTAATGATTAGGGCGAAACGTAAAATTTTATATAAGTTTTATGAAAATCTATGTGTCGATAATAAAGATTTTATTGTGCCAAGGGTATATTTTACATATATATATATATATATATATAATATATTTATATATATATATAGTATAGATATAATATATATTATATATATATTATAATATATATACTATATTATATATATATATATATATATATATATAGCTATATATATATATTATATAATATATATATATATAGATAGTATATATATATTAAATATATATATATATATATAATTATATATATATTATATATATATATATATTAATATATATATATATATATATATTATAATATATATTATATATAATTATATATATAGGGATATATATAATATATATTATATATATATAGATATAATATATATATATATAATATATCTATATATATATATACTATATATAGTATATATATAATATATATACTATAATATATATATTTATATATTTGAGTGCTTGGAATGAAAATTTTCTGGATTAAATTAATAGTAAATAGTACAGCCTTCATAGATTTATTTTTTCTTGCTACTTTTTTTCACTGGCAGAAATTTTTTTGCAAAAGATTAAATTTTTTCAAGTTTATCATATTTATTCTAGTTTTTAGTTTTTTTTAATGAAATCATCAGAGTAATTGAAATTTTATGTTTTTACTAATTTTTGTTTACATTTTTTTTCTACATAGCCAGATCATTTTAATTTTACCTTTGGTCATTCCATGTCCAGTATTAAACGAGCAGCTCGGGTTAAATTCTTGCAGACATTAACTCTGTTGGGATATAGAAAAATACAGTAAATAAAAGATAAGGAAGTCGTTTAATTCAAATTGACTGAGAATTTCATAAGAATTGAGAATGTCTGGGGAAAAAAAATAGTTAATTTGCCAGCTTTAGTTAGAAAGTTTCTTGCAGGTAATTAAAAAAAAAAAAACTTTTTTTTTTTTTTTTTATAGTTTTTCAACACTATACATTGGGTGAATATCTGTAACTTTTTATCTAGGTATAATCTAAATGCTGCATTTTTTTTTTTTTTTTTTGTTTTTGAGATATCTACTCAAATCGCAACATATTTATTGAGAACAAGGTCAAAAGGATTGTGGGTATTATAGAAATGTGAAGCACTCTAAACCAAGTTTTGTTACTCGACCAATTATTATTTTACACCGAAAAATTCCACCAAGAACTGACATGAATTAAAAAAATATAAATTGACAAATTTTAAATTTTGACAATTTTTTTTTACCTTAACACAAAAGCTCTCTCTGCATGTTATTTTTTTTTTTTTGTGTATTTCATAAATATTTGCTCGATCATAATAACCATGCATACTTGTACACTGGTAAATTACAAAGTCTTAAGTTACAATATGAGATGTATTTAAATATAAGGATCTATAAAGTAAACAAAAATTTTCCAGTGAAAAGAAGAAAAATCGCTCATTTAAATTATTCATCCACAATAAAATGCACAACTATTCTTATATACATGATATCCAACCAATACAAATATTTCCAAGAAAAAATTCGTGCACATTATCATTCTCTTCTCAGTGTATAGGACTATATTCCTAATAAAGAGAGTACGGCATTTGAACGACTAAATTATATTAAATAATTAAACTTTTTAGTTTAAATATAAGTAGACTAATTTTATTTTATATCTCACAAGAAAAAAAAATTTAGATTTTTTTTTTTAACTAATCGAAACATTTATTTTAGAAATATAACTTCAAAATTTCAAAATAGTACTTCAGCCAATATTTTATGCCTTGTAAACATAGATTTTATCAATATCAAATTATTTCTGATAGTTCTGAAATAGAAGAATAACATAACTTTCTCACGGTTTCTCGAAGGATTTCTATTCCATTTCGTTCACACTGACGGAATTTTGGATCTGGATACAAATTGTAGAGATTTCAAGCGTCGTAAGAAGATAGTATTGCAGTTACAAACGGAAATTAAATCTAAATAAAAATATCTCTAAAACTAATAAAAGGATTTTTATGTATAAAAAACAATATTCAAAATTTCAAGAATTTTTTTTTTTCAAATTCTTATAGAATGATCCGGTTGGCCTGAGGCCGAATGACAATATATCCAGAGTGAGTCGGATCCTTTTGAAAATGCCAAGATATCCGTCCGGAGTCATGAGCAGGATCTTTTTACATCCAATAATATATTATATAGCTATGTCCTTTTAATTATACAGACACCCGCCGATTTTTATTTTTTCCCCCTTTTTTTGTTTGTTTTTTATTGAAACTTTTTTTTTCACCACTCATTGTTGTGTGTACGGGAGTGGAGCCCCCTTAGACAAAATCAGGTAATGTTCCGTATATTAAAATATATATATATATATATATATATATATATAATATTAATATATAAATATATATATATATATATATATATATATATATATATAATATATATATATATATATAGATATTATATATATATATTATATTCGGTGCATTAAAGAAATGTTTTTACTGTGACTTTTCAAGCAAAGCGTTTTTGAAGCAAATAAAAGAACCGAACGATGTGTTGAGGGATTTATTGTATGAAGATAAGCACGTACTTATTTATAACACGAACTCTTGATGTTACACCACGCACATATATGTATGTAACATACCACACACACCAACAGACAATAGCGTATGGTCGTTAACGAGTTTCTTGGTTTTTTATGAGATGGATATCGCGCTAAAATCATTAAGTTTTGAGGCTAATCGAATCTTGGTGAAATATTCTGTATATAATGAGCAGTTAATTACCGTGTTTTTTATTTCTCGAAAAAAATGCGTGTGCACTAGTTAAGATAAAAAAATGTTGGTTTGAATTACTCTTTTCTTTTTTTGGTCATGTATTACTTGCCTTATTGGGGAAACGCTGTATTCAAAACACCAAGGTCTAAGCGTTGAGATGAATAAACAACGATGCCATTAATTATACTCTAATAAATGGATAGTTGAAATAGCTCATCAAGAAATTGAAGTGAACGTTGTAATTACATTTGCATATGTTTTATTTGCACCTTTAATACAAAAAAAAGAGAGAGAGGGAGAGAAAAAAAAAGTTGGACTACGTTAAAATTTGTTTAGTTATCTAGAAGAAAAGGGGATTAAGTTTGCGAAGACCAGCGTCTTAAAGAGTTTGCTCGAATATTCGTATAAAAGCAATCGTTCGAGTCCCCATTCAGTGTCTGTGTACAAAGAATTGCAAGTTGTGCATAAAAATGAGAGACTGTAGGGGAGAGGAAGGCAGAGACGAGGTGCACCTAACGGAAATAATTAAAACCGGAAAACAGAACGGTGATTGAATTTCCGACTAAGGTAAGGAAAAGAACTTAAGTTTCCTTTCTTTCTTTTCTTTCCATAGGGCACACTTCCTGCGGATGTTACAAAAAAAGAAGAAAAAAAAGGATAATTTTTTTCATTATATTTGTTAAATCTTGATCGAAACAACAGTTACATACATTAAATGAAAATGTTTTTTTTTTTCTTCCTTATGGAGCAGACAACTGGACATGATATCGTATTAAAAGTAGTTTTGGACCCAAGAATAAGTCGCTGCATTTTAACTAGTAACCTCATTTACAGCCACTTCATTTGCTATGGAATTCTCTAACTATTTCTATTTTCTCTATTGAAATAATTAATTGTGTAAATTTATTTAGATATCAAATATTTGATACCGTATTATATATATATTAATATATATATATACTATATATATATATATATATATAATATATATATATATATATTATTATATATATATATATAATATATTATATATATATATATATATATATATATATATTATATATTATAATTTTATATTTATATATATATATATAAAGTGCCATATTAATTATAATGAACCAACTTTATTTCTTACATTTGATTATGTTAAAACTAAACTTTGATGCTCAATATTCTCGTCTTAATGTTATCTTTGTGGTTTGTCCATTTATCATCCAAATAACAATTTATGAAACAGAATAAGATAGATCAGATCAGAATGTTCTTCCGAATAAAATAGAGCAGAACATAATGTTCTTCGAAATATGATAGAGACAGAACATAAGTGGTCCGAGAATTAGATGAGCAAGAATTATCAATGTTTTTCCGAGGAATAAGATAGAGCAATCATAATGTCTTCCGAGAATAAAGATAGAGCAATAATTGATGCTCTTCCGCCGAGAATAGACAAGATAGAGCAGATTAAATGTTCTTGCGGAGAAAAGATAGAGCAGATCATAATTTCTTATCCAGGCATTGATAGAGCTGATCATAGTGCTTTCTTCCAGTATGATAGAGCAGATTACTAATGTTTTCCGGTATGCTGACTATCCCACATATTACCTGTGTATCTTTATTGCTCGTGAAATTAGTTTGGGAAGTATTGCATGTTCCTGCCATTTTCTGTCCATGCCAGAAACCAACCATCATCACACGCAACGTGACAAGAAAACAACTCCTTTGACTACTCTTTAATACCTATCCGCGATCTTCTATGCTTGAAAGATAAATTGCTTACTTGTTTTTCTAATATTGTAATATCTTTTTATATTTCACCATGTTATTAGCTGGAGTTAATAGAGACTATTCCAAAAGGCCTTATCTGCCACATCTTATACATAAGTTCCACCCCACCCTCTCCTCCTCTAAAATTCATCTGTATATACCATGTAACTTAGCGTATCTTTCTCTCTCTTAGATCATTAATAGATAATTTGTTATGTTTAACTTTATCAATTAATGTATCGGAATAGCACAGTATATAATTCTGCAAATACATCAATCCATGAAAAAAATTCTAATTGAAGTAATTGAAATGAATTAAAAACTTACGTAACCTGGAACTCCTGGGCTGTTGGCCGGAGCTCGCAAGGTTTTTAGTTGGTCCGGAACGAGGCTTAGTAGAGTCGTGTTATTTAAAATAATGATGCCTGAGACTGATGCAATTTTAAAATATGAAGTGGCCAAAAAAAAATTTTTTTTAAAAATTAAACCTTAAAAATAGATAAAACTTTAAACAAACCTTGATCAACATTAAAATACCAAAATATGTTCTGACAAATACGCCTTATTAAAACTTCCCTTGTAGATATTCAGGGATAATCTATAAAAACTATTTTTTTTTCAACGTCGTAGACTCAATAAATTGATTTTTTAATTAATATTTGAAAATAAAATTAGTTTATTTTAAATAAAATTTTCTTTGTAAACTGAGTATTTTACAATTATTTATTTACACTTTACGAATAAATTGTACTTTTTTTAATATCTATTTCAAAGAGCTTTTATATAAAAATATCTTTTGTTGTTAGTCGTTAAAGCGATATTCAATAACTTTATTGTTAAAGTCCAGGTAACGGATAAAATCGTTAAAACTTTTATAAAACACTTTATATGGTTTAAATATTATATGTCAATGTATTTATTTCCCTCTAGAAAAAAAAAAAGTTTTTCGAAAATTTTTGAGCATTTTTTAGTTTTTTCCTTATTATTTATTTATACATTTTTTATTTATTTAAATGCTTTTTTTTTGAAATTTTTTCTTTCTGAGAACTCTCGCTATTTCTTTGCCCCCCTCAATTTATTATTTAACTATTTTTGTCTCGCGAGTTTTTCGTTTGATTTTTCCGTTTCTTTTTTTCCTTCAACATTTGTTGTTGAAAATGGAAAGCGAGAGGTGAAATAAACTTGACAAAAGTTATAGAAATAAATCGTAACTATTCTTAAGAGATATAAACGTACTTGAGAAGAAAATTTTTTTTCTTGCTTTGGTACTTGACGTATCAATTAATGGTTTTGATTTTATACGTTTGATGCTGTTTACAATTATAGGTTATTAAGACATTTAACTTTTAATTGGCTTTTTATCTAGAATCTTTTTTCCAAAATTAGGTTATATTTTATGACTTTTGCTTTTAAAGTCTATCATCTTTAACCTTCTTCTTTTCAAGACTTAATGTTGACAATTATTTATTTAGATTTAAATCTGTCACATTTTGTTGGGGGGGGGGGGGAAGAGTTGTTTAAAAAAAAATATATTCACAAATTTTTTGTATTTTCTTTTATTTACTACGCTTAAGATTTAACGTCTATTTCTTTCCAATAATAATAATATAATAATAATAATATAATAATAATAATAATAATAAATAATAAATAATTTGATATTATTATTATTATTATTATTATTATGATATTAATTATTTTATCTATTATTATTATTATATATTTTATTATTAATCATTATTTATATTCATTATTATTATTATTATTGTATTATATAATTTCGTCTCTATTCATGCTTGACTTACCAAGTTACTTTGCAAAAAAAAAAAAAAAAAAAAAAAAAAAAAAAACTTTGCGTTAATATTAACTATTATCAAAAATCTTCTTCGCTAAATTAGTGACTTGGACATGTATATAATGAGCGCAGTACATTAATCTTCGAAATATCCACAATAAAGTTGCAAATCTTACACACACAAATATATACATAGAATATATAATATATATATATAGTATATAGTTAATATATATATATATTATATATAATATATACTATATATATATATATATATATATATAATATATATATATATATATATATATATAATATAATATATATATATATATATATATATAATATATAATATATATATATGTCAGCATCCCGAACAAGGCAGGCATGTAAACTATAACACCTTTAGTTTTATTACGAAAATAATATAATTTTTATTATCAGGAGACCATTTTTAACCCGGAAATTAAAAAAAAAATAAAAAATATAAACGCTTTTAAAAAATTAAAATGTTAAAAATTGTTAAAAATTGATGAAATAATTCAAAGATGCGGCTTACTCCCGAGTGAGCGGCTATTAAATGATTGAATTTTTTTTTTACACTAACTAATACCACTCGGCATAACAAGTTAAACGATTTGACTAGAGTCGGGGTTTCTCTGCCTACCGGGACGACGGGGAGACTTAAGTCCCCTCTGCTCCGTCGGCTGAACTTCCCAAAAAGGATATAAAAAGAATAAATAATGATATAATTATATTATTAAAAGCAGTATTTGGCAACTTTTTCTCTCGAGCAATGCAGCTTTCAAGGTCTTTGAAGGTCAATCAGAGCCTGCACTGCACTTTTAACTAATATTAATATGGAGTTAATAAATAAAAATAATAATTTAAAATTTGTTTTAAGTTTCTTCGATATAACTTCCTGAAATCAAAAATGTAATTTATTCGTGACTTGTTATTAGTTTCATTACATGCCTGAACTTATTCGACGATGTGGCAATACTATAATTATATTTACTAATATATATAGTTATTATTATATATACTACTAGTTAATATATATATTCTATAATATATAATATTATATATATATATATATATATATATATATATATAATATATATTATAATTAATATATAATATAATATATATAAATATAATATAATATAGTAATAAGTATACATACTATTTATTAATACTTATAATACAGAACCTTTCAATAAACATCAAAATATGTTTAAATATGTCTGATATAAAATATATATAATATATAATATTAATATAATATATAATTATATATATATATATATATATATAAATTATATATATATATATATATTATATATAGCATATAATATAAAATATATATATAATATCTATAAATTCATAAATTATAACTATAATTTATATATAGACTCTTAATGTATAATTATCAAAATGTCTATTTTTCTGGTAAATGTTTTTTTTAATTTATTTATTCGACAGTTAATAATTATTTATTTATTAAGGACTGATCTCAAAAGTGAAAATCTAGGACAATAATTTCGCGATGAATATTAATATCTTTTTATTAAAATGGAATGATAAAATTTAGATATTTGCATTTCTCGAGAGCGTCAAGTAGGCTATCTCCTTCAAATGTTTAAAGTGACCATCTGCTCATAGTACTTCTTTTATTAAGCTATGAAAAGAAATGACAGAAACCATGAAGGGTTATATGATATTAAATCATTGGAGATCGTAATGACTCCACAATTGACAATGGTGTTAAAACTTTTCATTCTCAGCAAAAGCAATATATTATTATAATATATATACTATATAATATAAAATATCCATACTATATATATATATAATCTCTCTGTTGGTTT
>JABUQX010002461.1:5000-38968 GCA_015478945.1 Trachelipus rathkii | reverse complement strand
GTGACCTACGATCACCAAAACTCGTCTGTGATCAGTTTAATATCACCTTCATAGAACATATACCAAGTTTGAAAGGCGATACGTTAACTCTAACCATGTAGATATATATCAGACTTCAGAACCGGATGCGAAGAAAAGAAACCTCGGCGGAATCCAAAGTAGGAGTGCGTAAAAAAAACGATCCCTTACCAGGGATCGTTTTTCGATCACTTTCTCGACGTAATAATAATAATGTGTATGTGTATGTCGCACGCGTCGCTCTGTCCTGTGTCTGTCGGTCAAAACAGGACCTCGATGTTCTGTTTGACCTCAATGGTCGGTCGCCCAAACGCTCGTAGGCCTAAACTCATTCCAGCTCGGATTAAGCTACAAAGCGTAAAGCGCAATATCGGCGTCACCCTCGGGGTGACCACCCTCTATATACATCACAGACTTGAAATTTACACGGATTCGTCCTTATCCCATACATAGATATATTCCAAGTTTCAGACTTATAAACTTTATTCCTTCATATCGAAAAAGGTGGCATCGCGGAACTTTTTAAGGGGCTTACTATACTTATATATATATAGTATATATATATATATATATATATATATATATATATATATATATATATATATATATATATATATATATATATATATATATATATATATATATTATATCATATATTATATATAATATATATATATATATATATATGACCTATGTTTTACGCCTCCGTCAGTTTTTTTTTAATATATTGCTAGTATATGATCCTAAAAATGAATTTAAATGGGAACGAACATGATTCAAAAGTTCTAAATATTTAAAATAATTTTTAAAAAAACTGAAAAAACACTCACAAAACTCATATCACGAGAAAAAATTAACTAAAATGTGACATAGGGGAAATTATGTTTGAGGGTAATTTTTAACGCATAAAAAAAAAATTATGAAAAAGACTTTGTTAAAAATTTAAACCATTTAAAATTACAAAGAAAGAGAAATATAATTATATCTTAAAAATACAATAAAACTTGTATATAATGAATTAAATAGTGATTACACGTAACTTATCCAAATTATTATATATGAAAAGTATTAAAATATTGTACATTTTGGCTACAGTCGTCCCTCGTAGAACGCGGTCTTGCTATACCGCGGTTGGTAAAAATATAACGGAAAGAAAAATTAAAATTACAAAAATTCGAAAATGACGTCAAAAGCGTCAATTACCGATAACGATCTATTCTCATAAAAAACAGGCTGTTCAATCTTCAGATTCGGAACCACCTTCATCTTCAACTTCATTTACACTTTGAAAGAAACTATTTTTGTGCGCAATTGGATTAACTTTAAAATTTTATATTACAGTAATTAGGCTATTCAATTAAACATAGAAAAAAAAATTCTCCAAATTTATAAAAGTTTATACATTGTGTATTTTTTTCATTTAAAAAAACTTTTTTATTCAATTTAAGATACGTACAGAACTGTACTGTAATGTAATAAATATCCTACTAATTAAATAGTCAATAGAATGTTTATTCACTGTAGTGACTGTACTGTTAATAACATTATATCTGACAATTTATTCAATTATTATTAAGGATAAATAAAATACTGCTGCTATTTTATTCACGTTATATAGTGCTGTTACATAAAATGAGACCACCCCTTTTAGTTACATAAAAAAAAGACCACCCCGTATCTCAGCATATATGAGGTCTAGAACAAAAAAAATTTGGAGAGCCCATTATCCCGATTGAATATGATTGGAAAAAAGTGTTATAATGGTTTGAAATCGATTTTTTGATTTTTTGGAAATTTTTTAAAATTTTCAAAATTTCACAATTTTTTGACCAATTTTGGTTGAGTTTTTTGGTTTTTTTCCATCGTTAGCTGTATTAAGAAATCTACAAATTATTACCATATGTAATTAATTTATGTTAGTCCCATCCTTGATCTCATCCCACAACAAATTTTGTGAAATTTTATGCAGCCCATCAACACACAGGGACCGTCGAACTGGGGTGTTAAAAAAAGACCACTGTTACATAAAAAAAGACCACTTTCAAATTTTTTGAAAATTTGCAGGCATGTGCTCTACAACTCCTGTCAACATGCTGTAAGGTTGTTTTTTTCATTATGTTAGTGTGGGATGAAAAAAAAAAAAAAAAAAAAAAAAAAAAAAAAAAATATATATATTATATATAAAAAAAAGACCAGTTACATAAAAAAAAAGACCACCCAATTTTGTACTTTTTTACTTATATATATATTTTTATATTAAATATATATATATATATTTAAAACAATATATTTTTTTTTTTTATATATATATATATATATATATATATATATATATATATATATATATATTTTTATATATATATATATATATATATATATATATATATATATATATATATATATATATATAGCGTCGGGCGGGGTGACTGGGCCCACCTTTTTTAGAGGGGTGATTCGAATTCCACTCTAAGATATTTGACACCTTTTCTTAAATATAATTTAATTTAAATATAATAAATAGTTACTTATTATTAAGAAAATTAAATAAAAAAAAAAATTTATATGAAAATACGAATTCCAAAAAGTTGTCAAACTTTGTCCCCGGAGAGCGGGTGAATCGGACCCACCACAATTTTTATTCTGATTATGTATCATTGATTGACATTTTCATTACTATTACAATTTTAATATGCATAAAAAACATTATTATATTAAGTAAAAATTAAAAATATAAAATTGAATTTATATGTAAAAGAATTTAAACAGATGGCCCGATTCACCTCAATGCGTGTCAGATTCAGCACCTCCAAGGTGAGTCTGAATTTGCTTTATTTAAAAATTTTAAAAAAACTATTATTATTAGAATTACGTTATTATTTTTTTGTGTGCTTATGACCTACTATAGGGACTTGATTTTCAAAAAAAATATTCCAAAAAAGTGCATTAGGGGAAAGTCGGGAGACAAAGTTATAACTAAAGTGGTCCAAGTCACCGCCCGACGGGTATATATATTCCTTCTTTCCTAGCATTAACCACCTTATAATTAAATTTATAAGTTTAAAAAATAAATGGACCCAATGGACCCTAGTAACATGGAGACAGTTTCAGTTATCGGACAGAAAGTGGTCATAGTTCTAGCAGGTTCAGGTCGCGAATACATCACTGTTTTGGCGGCCTGTAATGCTGCGGGTGAACATCTGACACCACTGATCATCTATTTCTCACAGGCGACAGATCTTTCAACGATTCCTGCAGACTGGGTCAGAAATCAATTATTTCATGGCATATTATTACTAAATACATGAAAAAGAAGAAGAAGAAGAAGATTTGTGGACTGATGTTTTTGAAAATGATAGCCAAGAATTGTTGAACTCCATGTTACAAGTTAAGACCCTCTTGAACAGAGTTGACTGGAGAGAGACTATCCAAGACAAGGTCTTTGCTGTCAACTTTGACAAACCTACCAAGTATTACCTTGGCAGGTTGCAACAAGTATTTTCCCACGATGAAGGGGAATACGTTAGCACTGTATTGTTCCATTTCCTCAGTTTTCTAGGTGATGGACTATTCTATGTTAAAAAGTCTGTGGTCACAGAAACTGTCCCTGCTTCCCAAATATTCTTTGGGCCAATAGAGAATACTTTGGCAGCAGGAAAATCAATTAAAATTGACAACCAGACCATGCAACAAACACGCATGCTCTGGGAGCAATTTCGAAAAAAATACAAATAGTCATATTTGTTAAAACCTATTCAAGGAGGGGGTGTAGGGGATTTAAACCAATTCAAGGAGGGGTGTAGAACATGTCAACCTATTCTAGGAGGGAGGGGGGTTATCCGGCACTGGCACATTCCCTTATACATTCCATCAGAAGAGCTCAAGAAATCTGAGGTAAAAAAAAATTTTTTTTTTTATTAATTAACTTTTTTTTTTTTTTTTTTTTTTTTTTTTTTTTTTTTTATTAATATCTAGTAATTGAGACCTTCAAACATATGTATATGCGAAATAATACATATGGGCACTCTAAAGGGAGTTTTTGAAGGTGGTCTTTTTTTTAAGTTACATGGTCTTTTTTTATGAATTGTGGTCTTTTTTTGTTTACCACTTTGGGGTCAAATAATTTCCAAAGTTTTCAAGCAAAACAAATAATTTTACAGGGCTATATAGCCTAGGACTAGCCATTGCAGGAAATGATTATAAAAGTCTGATATTTAAAAATATTTTAATAATAATGGAAAAAAAAAAAAAAAGGTCTCTTTTTTATGTAACAGCACTTTATATATATATATGATATATATATATATATTATATATAAATATATATTATAATATATATATATATATAATATATATAATATTATATATAACGGTATATATATATATCAGGCTTTGGTTAAAGTACAAGCACTTGTACTTGGACTTATGTACATTTTTTTGGAGTACTTGTACTTGCACCTTTTGTAAGTACTTGTACTTGTACCTGCACCTTTTGTACTTGAAAATTTCCAAATACTTGCAAGTACTTTTTGGCATTTTTACCTTGCCAATATTTTTTTTTTTATATTTTCCTATATATTGGCATTTATTAATTTCTTATATATATATATATATATATATATATATATATATTATAATAATATAAATATATATATATATATATATATATATATATATATATATATATTATATATATATATATATAATATTATCTATATATATATATTCTAAATAATTTCCAGGTCATAGTGTGCAGAGGGGTATCACTCCCAATTTTAAAAAAATCACAGGAGAAACTCGCCTTTAATATATATATTATTATATATATAGTATAACTATATATCAGTGGCGGCTCGTGGTCAAAATTCTTGAGTAGGCAAATCAATATATATATAATATATATAGTATTATATATATTATATATATATATATATATTTATTATATATGATATATATATATATACGGAAAAGAAATATATGTTCTTATTTATAATTTAACAATATCTCTTTAAACGAAACGATTCACGAAAGTCAGATTATTATTTTTTTTTTTTATAACTGACAGCTCTAGAGTCGGGAGGCAATTACAGAGGTTGCCTAGACTTAAAGAAAACGGAATTATTTTCTGACTCAGAGAAGTAACAATTGCCACTGATCGCTATTATTTTAAAAAAGGAATCAAGTTGAAATTTACGTCGGCGGCTTATCATCGAGCCTTCGAATGAGAATAATATATATAGTATATATTATATATATAATATATATATAATATATTATATATATTATAATATATATTATATATATATATATATATATATATATATATATATATATATATATATATATATATATATATATATATTATATAATATATATATATAATAATATTATATAATAATTTTTTAATATTTTTTGGGTTCACTAAGGCAAGTAGGCTTTGCCTACTCTGCCTACCCCAAAAGCCGCACTGGAATATATATATATATATATATATATAATATATATTATAATATATATATATATATATATATAAATATTATATATATATATTATATATATTATATAATATATATAATATCATATATATTACCTTTTTTAATTTAATATTTATATTTAAATTGGTAATAGTAGTGCAGAAGAGTGTCACCCCCAATTTTTATAAAAATTACAGGATATAGCTATCCTAAAAAAATAATAATGAGGAATAATGAAAACGAAAATCGTCGCTCTCTTTAGGAAAAAAAGTTACAGCCTCCCAAATTTGTTAAAAATCCCATAGGAATTTGTTATTATATAAAAAAAATTTTTTTTTTTAAAAAATTCAAAAAAAATATACTCTAAAAAAATAATAATGAAGCTTAAAAAAAAAAGAAAATGATTTAAGTCTTTAGGAAAAAAGTTAGGAGCCTATCAAAGTTTAAAATTTTTCCGTAGGCTTTCTTATAAAAATAATTAGTGGCCTCGTGCTCGTTTTTAGGGCCATCCTAGTTCAGGTTTTGATAAGATTTGTTAAGCCCCATACATTGCTGTGTAATACCTATACAAAACTATATTATAACCTGAAACATACTGTTTTTCCTATTCTACAACCACCCTCTTTAATCCAACCATGTACCAATCCACCAATGCCACATTGCAATAACTTCTTCATCAGCCTTAAGTGAAGAACCTTATCAAAAGGTTTGCTAAGTCTACAACATAATCATCAACTGGATATCCTCGGTCAATGCAGCCAGTAATGTATTCCATAAATTCTAAAAGTTTGTCTGACATGACCTACTCTTTCTTTCATACAATACCTCGTTATCTTCCAAATATTTCTCTATATGACTTTCAGTAACTTTTCCAAATACTTACAACAGAGATGTTAAGCTAACTGGCCTATATTCAAAATCTCCCTTACTACTTTTTTATAAATACGGCACCAACCAACCCCCAAAAATGGGATGTTTTTTCAGTGTCTGGTACCTCATCAAATGTTTAGATTGCTTAAAATATCAAATACAGTCCCTTTGCAATGCTGGTACTAACCCCCTTCAGAATTACCATATATACCATCAGGACCTGCAGCTTTATTTGAGTCAATATGGTCTAGTAAACGTTTAATATCTTTTACCCAAATTCAAATTCTGTAAGTATTTGTTACATGCATAACCAAGAACTAATTAGTCTCTCAGTAAACACTGAAGCAACATAAGCATTGAAAATGTTGACCAACTCCTTTATCAATTTATTGGACCTATTGTCCTATTCTTATTTTTAAATTTATAAAAGCTTAAAAACTTCTTCAGGTCCTTATTCCTTGGTAATTATTGCTGCCTCTCATCTTTGTCTTTCTTATTAACTGATTAAGTTCATTTCAATTTTTCCTATAATTTTTTAAATCATCCTCCCTATTACTACCCTTGAATATTTTAAAACATCTATGCTTTTCATTGATTTTCTCTTCCCTCTTATTCTACCAAACAGGTTTTCCCTTAGATAACTTAATGGGTTTTAGATAACTTAATGGGTTATCTTTAAAACATACTGACTGAATATTCATTAAAATTTGCTTAAAATGTTCTTACATGATAATATCACATAATAAAACAAGTTTTTGGTCTTTAAACTCTTTATCCCAGTCAGTTATCCTAAGCATGTCTCGTAATTTGGTAAAATGCCATTTCGGGAAATCTAAAGATTTTTTCCTTTACATGCAATTTCCTTATCAGATTTACTTTAGTGAATTTAGTTCATATTATGGTCACTAATTCCTAAATTCTCCTCAACTCTAACCTCATCCACCATATGTTCATCGTTAGTTTAATATTAAGTCTAACAGTGCATCATGTCTTGTAGGTTTATGGACCATCTGGCTCAAAAAGTTGCCTAGTATACAATTTATAAATACAGAACTACTATGGTCCATATTAGACAAGGAGTCCCATTGAATACCAAGAAAATTAAAATCACCCATTATTCACTATACCTTTTTTTTTTACTGTGGCATGCTGTCTCAATTTCTTTCACCATTTCCATGTCTAATTCGACTGACCAGGAGGTCTATAAAATGCCCTATTCTATGATTTATTGTACATAAGGATATCTACCCACACAAATTCAACATCATGATTAGTTTTCAAAGTCTGTCATTAATAGACTGACTATTGCTTTTAACATAAAGCGCCACTCCACCACCTTCTTTCCTTTACGCTGGCCAAAAAATAAATTTCATTATTCCAGAGAGGAAGTCCTCTATACAAATTCCTTCATTAACTATGCTCAGTTACGTAAATAATGTCTAGATTTCATTTATGGTATAACTAATCAACTCATCTTTTTTATTTCTAAGGATATGAGCATTTGTATAAAAGCACTTGAAATTCGAAAGGCTGTTATTTTTATTGCGATCATTATTATTTGAGCCTATAACAACACTAGTTTTATTTATCTCACCACTATTACAGTTACCATTGCAATTATTCATATCCAGATTTGGCCTATCAACCCTAACTTTACCTAGTTTTTTGATACAAATCTCCAACTGGTGCTAAAAAGCTCCACACTTTACAATAAGTGAACTCTGTCTACTGCAAAAAGATCTTTGTCCAGAAATTCTCTCCACAAATTCAAAAACCTAATATTTTCTGATAAACAATTTCCTAACCCTTTCATTTACATAACTTAACATTACTATTGGCCCTCTCTGATCCTTCCCCATCTGGAAGACAGTATATTTTGACTATCCAATTAGTGGGTTTTTAGTTAAAGTAGTTATTGAGGTTAAGCTGCAATTATATATGACAAACTTGCTAAAGCTTATTGAGTGGTTAGCATGTACCTTAGCATATTTTTTTTTCTTTGGTAGCAGACTAGGTGTATACTACATAAGTTATTGACAAACCCTAGGGTATTGTGTGCGTTTTGCATGAGCATGTTGGGTAATTGGTTCTCTACTCCAGTTCTTTCATATATTATCCAGTTATGCCATTAAAACTTAGACAAGTTAACCAATTACCAGACTCTCTGGCGTAATTTTTAAAATCACAGGATATATATACTCTAAAAAAATAATGAATAATAATAAAAATGAAAATGGGTGCTCTTTAGGAAAAAAAGTTACAGCCTCTCAAAGTTGTTAAAAATCCCATAAGATTTTATTTAAAAAAAAAAAAAATTTTTTTTTTAAAAATCACAGGATATATATATATACTCTAAAAAAAAATAATAATGAAGCTTAAAAAAATTGAAAATGTTGAAGTCTTTAGTAAAAATATGGTAATAGTTTAGCCGAGGTGAATAAACTTTACGTAACTATTGTATTAAAACTATAAACTTTTAATTTACAGAAATGGTATAAAAAAATTCTTTGAAGTTTTTTTTACAGATTAGCGTATATTATAAATGCATATTTTTAATAAAAATATGAAAAATTAGGCTCCGAAAAAAAAAAATTGACTGATTTCGGCGTTTTTTTAGGGATAACACTATCGATGTTTGTTTCTGATATTTTCCAATTATTTATATATCGATAAAAATAATTTTCTTTCGATATTTTTTTTTACGATTATCAACGATTCATTTGAACCATAGTATATTTATACTGTGATTGAATAAACCAAACGTAGTTAATTAAATAAAAAGTAAAAAGATTTGTTAAATAATTATTTTTCGTACGATAGAATATAAAAAATAAATAAATAATGCTCTAATATATATATATATATATATATATATATATATATATATATATATATATATATATATATATATATATATATATATATATATATATAATAGAGAGAGAGAGAGGAGAGATAGAGAGAGAGAGGGAGAGGTTAGGCATACGCCATATATAAATCGATCTACGTAAACGTAAACTTTTACGACAACGTACGTATGTCCATATAGGTTAGGATAAGGCCTACGGCATATATATATATATCAATATATATAATATATATATATATATATATATATATATTATATATATATATATATATATATATATATATAGGCATATATGGCATTACTATATGTTATGTACCGTAGTCCGTAACTCGTCAAGTATAAATTTATATGCAAGCTCCGCGTGACGTTATACTCACACGTCAGGATTTTCGCGTTACGTAAACTGTGACGTCATGACTAATTTTATCGAATATATATATATATATATATATATATATATATATATATATAATATATATATATAATATATATATATATATATTATATATATTCAACGGCCCAATAGGGGGCTCGAGCCGACGGGGAACAGGATGGGGGGAACGTTTTCCATACCCGTAGGGAGGGCGGAGAACCCCCGCGACACCCAAATACAAAGGGGGGGTTCCGGAGACCTCCCCGGAGGGGGGGAATAGTCCTAACCCTGCCGTTCCCCGGAAGGCCGAGAGACCCCGACTCCTGCCATCGGAGCGGTCTACCTTTGGGGTACGCATTAGTTTAAAAAACATTCTTTTTTTTAAAAAAAAACTAATGTGTACCCCAAGGGTAGATCGCCCGATGGCAGAAGTCGGGGTCTCTCGGCTTCCGGGGAACTACGGGTAAGGAACATTTCCCCCCCTCCGGGGAGGGTCTCCGGAACCCCCGCCTTTGGTATTTGGGTGTCGCGGGGTCCTCCGCCCCTCCCCTACGGGGTATGGGAAAACGTCCCCCAGCTGTTCCCGCGGCTCGAGCCCCCTATTGCCTGTTGATATTATATACTATATATATATATATATATATATATATATTATATATATATAGTATAAATATATTATTAATATATATATTATAATTATATATATTATATAATCCTGATATGATATATATATATTAATATATATATAATATAATATATATTATTATATATATATACATAATATATATATATATATATATATATATATTCCGATAAAATGGCAATGAACGTCACAGTACGTAACGCGGAAATCCTGACGTGTTAGTATGACCGTCACGCGGAGCTTGCATATAAATTTCTACTTAACGTGTACGGTACATAATATTGTAGTATATATATATATATAATATATATAATACTATTATATTAGTATATAATATATATAATATATATAATACTATATATCACACTATATATAATATATATATATATAATAAATATATATATATATATGGCAAATTTTGTACAAGCTTGTACTGTTGCTAAAGACGTAAGTTTGACGAGTTTTTAATTTTGCGAAGTTCCCGTAAAATCGTACGAAATAATTTGCAATTTTGAGTTCGATTTTTTTTGGAAAAAAAGGCATTTGTATTAGGCATTATTTTGCTTCACTATTTTAAATATTTGTAACAAATAATAATAATAATAATAAAATAATAATAATAAAATAATATAATATATAATAATAAATAATTATAATAATAGGCCAAATCCTAGATACGCAGGCAATAATATTTTTCGTAATTTTTTATAAACTTTTGACACCTATTTTACTTAAGCTAGGCTATGAATAGCGTGAGGCTTTTGTTTATAATTAGGTCTTTTTACGTGTTATTTTGCAGTTATTAAAATGTCTTTGCAGTGTGTGCATGTATAGATGGTCAGATTTTTTTAATGCTCACAGTATGTAGCTAGGAACGGCAGATCCTACAGTAAAACAAATTATAAATTTGGAATAAGCCGAAAATTCTAAGAATGGGATTTAATTTTTTTTTTTTTTTTTTTGAGTAAAAATTTTTTTTTTTTAACTAAAGGAATACCCTAGGGTAAACCGCAAAGATGGCAGGAGTCGGGGTCTCTCGGCTCCCGTGGACGACAGGGGGGGACTAATTCCCCCTCCGGGGAATGTCCCCTCCGGGAACCCCCGCTCTTTTGTCTTTGGGTGTCGCGGGGGTTTCCTCCGACCATCCCCTCCGGGTATGAAACGTCCCCCTCTGTCCCCGTCGGCTCGAGCCCCCTAGATAAAATTAAAAATTTTCCAAAAAAAATACATTATTTCACCAAATTTAGGGGGCTCGAGCCGCGGGGGACAGAGGGGGGACGTTCATACCCCGGAGGGGATGGTGGGGAACCCCCGCACACCAAAGAACCAAGAGCGGGGTTTCCGAGACCATCCCGAAGGGGGGGATAGTCCGTCGTCCAACCGGAAGGCCGAAGACCCCGACTCCTGCCATCTTTGCGGTTTATACCCTAGGGTATTCCTTTAGTTACAAAAAAAAAAATTTTACTTCCAAAAAAAAAAAAAAAAAAAAGTTAAATCAACCATCCTTAGAAGTTTCGGCTTGATCCAAATATGATAATTTGTTTTTCTGTAGGACCTGCCGTTCTCTAACTACATACTGTGAGCATTAAAAATTCTGACCATTATCATATATATTATATATATTATATATATATATATATATTATATTATATATATATAAGTATATATATATATTATTATATATTATATATATATATATATTATATATATTCAATACTTTCAAAAATCAAAAAAAATCAATAATAATGAAATAACAATCTAAATAATATAAAAAAAGGCTCTAGTAATGAAGATGTGTTGCTTCACATTTATTCGTTCAGTCACTATGATCTGGATAGTCGTAGGCTGAGCATTGCCCCTATCTACTTAATTTATATGATAAAAATATCGTCGATTGCATATAAATTTATATAGGAGGGAGAGAGAGCGGAGACGCGAAATAAATAACCAAAACTTTTAACTCGTTACTGAACAAGTACAGTTTCTACAAATTTGCCATATATATATATATATATATATATATATATATATATATATATATATATATATATATATATATATATATATATAATATATATATATATATATATATAATATATTAAATTATTTTTCTTTTTACATTAGGTAGAAAATATTGTTTTCCAATTATTATTATTTTTTTAATTTAAATATTTTTAATTTTTTACGTACATTTTTTTAAAAATAAAATTAATTGATAATCGATAAAACAATTATAATATCGATATTAATAAATATCGATGTATCGATTGGTTGAAACGCATTTCCACCGTCATTCTTTATCCCTACACGAACGAAAAAAAGGCAGAAAGTTACGTTTTTCCTAGTGTTTTTTTTCATATTTTTATTGAATTTAAATTATACGCTTATAAGTAAAAAAAAACTTCAAAGAATTTTTTGATACCATTTTTGTAAATTATAAGTTTATAGTTTTAATGCAATAGTTACGTAAAGTTCATTCACCTCGGCTAGACTATTACCATAAAATATTAGTCTCTCAAAGTTTAAAATTTTCCCATAGACTTTATAATAAAAATTAGCAGGCCTCATACACATTTTAGGGCCATCCTAGTTTACATTATGATAAGATTTGTTAAGCATACATAGATTTTTTCTGTGTAAACCTAACAAAACTTATCACAACCTGAACTAGAGGGCCTGAAATGAGACCTAACCTGGATGGATCAAAAATGAAAAGTCTATAAGATTTTTAATAACTTGAGAGGCTATAACTTTTTTTCCTAAAGAGAGCACTCATTTTTCTTTTCATTATTCTTCATTATTTTTTTAGAGTATATCCTGTGATTTTCCTAAAAATTGGGGTGACACCCCTCTGCACTACTATTACCTTTCCTATATACGGTATATATATATATTTCTACATTTCCAGCAAGAAAACATTTAATAATAAAAAAACTTACAACTTCTTGATTAACCTATAAATAGGTTCATTACTAATAATGCTAGCATCACTTTTGCCTTTTAATGACAAATAAAATAATAGGCCCTGCTCTAAAATCCATATCATGTAAATTTTGATGTGAAAAGAGAGAGAGACTTTTACTGCTAATTCTTGGTAGCTTTGGCTAATTGGTCAGCTATTTTTAGTTAATGGACTTTAATAAGGCTGCGAAGCTTATAGGCATTAATATTTGGGAATAGGTTTTAATATCAGTTACAAAATTAATAGCTGCTATCGGCCTATGATTTTGTGCACGTTTATGTGCAAAATTGTTAATTATAAAAAGCAAAAGCAATATCTTCAGAATAATATTAAACCACATTATATTCTTTTAATTAGGCCAATTCATTTCATTGATGGGTTTATTTCAGTGTTGCAAATTTCTATTGATCAAACTTATAATTTGAAGTGATTATATATGCTAATAAACAATCAGTCAATCCGATATAAAATAAGATCAGCTAGTATGGTTCAGAAAACTTAGGCCTAAACACGAGATTACATTTTTAACACATAACCAGATTGAAGGAATTTTAATAATAGATATTCAATCCAAACACAAGAAAACTGTAGGAAAAACAAAAAGTTAGCAAAACTGGCGCCTTGGTCATCTACCAAAGATTGGACAATTTCTAATTACGAACAACGAAGATTGGGTTAATGCGTATAGCTTTTACTCCACCATTCAGACTTGAGATCCAATTTCCTGTAGCACAAGCTGACCAATGCATACTGCTTTGTTGGCAAGGTAGCTATACTGCAATAAACATAAACTAAGTTTTATCCTAAATTAATATACATAAAATATATAAGTATCTTTATATACTAACTACATCGAATAATTAATGCTAACGTATAAACGGTTTTTTTACATTATAAATGAATGAGGACTAACAGAGAGAATATGCTTAGAAATATATGAATATTTAAATATCCGGAGATGTTGTAGCAAATTGTAACTGATCGCGAAATGTCTAATTTTACACATAACATATAAAACGCTACGGAGAATGCGGATGTAACTTCCTATTACCTATTAAACTCAAAACTGTAAGCTCCTATTTAAGAGATATCAGCTCGTAATAAAGTACCTAACTACATTATCGTCACAAAACTGTTAACCTAGTTCATCAATCATTATTTTTAAGCATATGCTATATACCATATCAATTGATATAATTATTAACATTAACTAATCTGTTAATATTTAACAAAAATTTTAAGTACATATAACCTGTCTATAATCATTCATACTTAGAATCATAGATATAATGCTAACGTAACAAATTTTTTTTACACCACTGCAACTTATGTAAATTTAACAAAATAAATTTCATTCACATACATACAACTATATTCGCGTATTGAATAAAATTCATAGGCTAACAATCCTGAAAATTCCCTATACTTATAAATATCAATATAAGGTAAAGTAGCTTAAATTTAGGTATTCACGTAACAATACTGCGATATTAGTATTCTACACTTATTACTCCGCATATTACAGCAACAGTGTTAAAACCTAGCATCATCTAACATAATTTCTACTTTAACGAAATGTATGACTAGCAATAATCATATAATTCAAAAGATACCACATCTGGAAATACTCATATGAATTAATAAACGTACCATCTTTACATAAAGTGTAACATCGTTTTATTGAGTCATATATATAAAATATCATTGTACGCTATGTAATATAAACATAGAACATTAGACAAAATTCTAGGGCAAAATACCTAACGATTACTTATATAGCAACAAAAGAACTGTACACGCACCATGAAGATCGGACGTGAGTTGAGTGCTATATCACAGGGTAAGCTGGGCGCATAGATGTATTACACAGTATATTCTAAATTGGAAAGTCCAATTAACAAAACTCATCATTTCTCTGAGAACAATCAGCTGTATACTTCCTCTTCTCAATCACATTGTGCCCATAGTTAAAACCCAAAACTTGTGCCTAACCCTCTCTTTTTGAGAGCACATAAGATAATCAATACAATAACAATATAACACTCAATCAAACAAGAGGTGAATCAACTATCACATAACAAGAGGCAGTAAAGACTATTTAAAAATTACAACACCATAGAAAACATTATTTTCCCTCATTAGTTCTCCTGGTTACGAGATGTAGACGAAAGGTAGTTTCAACTAGATCAGAGTATCTTAATAGACGTAATAACACGATATAGTCGCTATTGGCGAAACGAAAAGGCCGGGAGGGGTTGTGTGCAGGTGAGACCCCTTGGTAACCACTCAGCAAATCCATGTAATACTAACTCCATATCAGAAGATAACTGTGCTAATAATTAATTGGTCTTTTATACCCGTTACCTCGTTTCGTCTTAAGCGACGCTTGTCTCTTAAATCGGTAATTGCATGATCATAAGGTGCATTGAATCTTAGATTGTTGTAAGTACCTCTCCACACCTTGTGTTCAGAGATAAGAGTCAATTAGTCACAAAAAGCAGGTGAATGAGAGATGTTAGGCAACTTAAAGGAAAGCATCATAAACGCACAGAGGCGATTTTTGTATAGGCACATTTGTCTAGCAGCTGTGCCAACTGACACTAGCGATATAGCATGAATACGACACGTGGTGAAAGCACAGAGAGATGACAGATAGGGGGAGTGACAACTGTTTCATTCTCGTGCTGCTGAGTGAGCTGAAGGGAGAGTGAGAGCGGAGAAAAGCAGGGCGGCACGCTATTAGGCATGAATTCGACTGAGAAAGTCTTGATGTATTGAGAATGTCCTTGATATGGCTAGAGACTCTATAGAATTTTGTAAGAGATTTAGTTTTTGCTTTATGTTGGTTATAGATTAATTAGTATTAACATTTATGTTATATCCTCTTTATAGTATGTTGGTATTTATATTAATTTAGATTTATTCATATTTAGAGAATAAAATAGTATGAGGTGCATCACGACATGACATTACCTGGCCAGCCCTACTGGTGTCGCCGTTGAATCATACGAGGGAGGGAAGACTGTTTCTGGACGATTAGATATATATATTATATTAGAGTTAATCCAACACATACACACTGATAGAAATACACACTGAAAGGCTCTAGACTTAAATGGTTTTATGATATTATATATTGGTTTTTCGAAAAGTGATGTAGTATATATAGTATATATTAAAACCACCCATAACACTCACATCTGGTGTTTTGTAAGTAGTTGCTCAAAGAAGCGATTAATAGATTGTAAGAAAAGGTGATTGATTATATCTTGAAGATAAAAGTGTTAATGTGATGTTAGTGTTAAGATAAAATAAATATTCTTTCTAGGCTAAGAATAGTAATTCTATTAATGAATAATAGTGATTATAGATAGATATAGATATATAGTACATGTAGATAGAATAGATAGTCAGGTAGATAAGACCTAGTAGTAAAGGTGGATATATGTATTTTTTGCAGGTAGGGAGAGTGCATGAGCTGAGAGACTTTACGCAAAGAGTTGTTATAATATTGAAATAAGTTAGATATGAATTATAATATAATTAGATATATAGATTGAATTAGTGAATAGAGATGAGATAAGATAATAGATTAATAGTAATAGATATATATATATAAAGATAATGTTTGTTAAGAACATAGACATCTGGCTATAAATAGAAAGATTTCGGTATTTATAAAGATGTTAAAAAAAGGTAAGATAGTAATAGATAGATGAATTATAATATTTAGATATGATGAAAAGTATGATATTGATTTATTGTGTAGGATATAAAAAGAGTAAGGAGATTATTTGAGCATTGTGATAGAGGTATTAATATATCTAATAATGAGTAGAGAGTCGGGAAACAAGATTAAATAAAATGGGAAGTAATGCAAAATAAATCCGGCGTTAAAAAGAAAAACTTTGGTATTCATTAAGGATGTAAAAAGTGTGGGAGAGAAGCAGGTAAGTTGGTGCAACATGAATAGATTTCAATTTCATCATACGTCAGATGCCCCGATACAGTTGTACCTTATCGGATATCATCTATCTCGTAATTTTGCTAATATTGTAGTTAAGGACGGTAAGTTCAGAGAGTATGGAAAAGTTTTCGGTAATATTTTTTGCACAAATTTGTCTTTGCCATACTATAATTTGAACATAAAATTTTCGATTTGTATCCTGAGTTTTGGAAACGGAAGATTGTTCAGGCAAGTTGTAATTTTAAAAGAAGTTTTAACTCAGTATTTTTTTATGCAGTGTATAAGTGGTGACTTCGATTATTGTATATTTCGAAATACTCGGAATTAAACTACGGTTCTTAAATCGTACCTTTCTTTATACATAGAATCTGTATTTTAGTTGAATTATTCAAGTTAGTACTCGTGTCCGTTTTGACACTCAAACTTTCTTTCTTTTGCATATTTGTTTTTGGTAATATTTTTTTTTCTTTCATATTAAGTTTCAAACGATTTAATTAATTTTTCGTTAGTAAAGTAGTATTTTAAGCTCAATATACGAAAAAGTGATTTATTTCCAAATAATCTTAGTTGACAAAATCTCGATCTGGTGACTTCAGTTGGGGTCATGTGGATTGCATGAGTGTTGACAATCTTTAAACTAGTATTGAGATTTTGTTCTTTTAGCTGAGGTTGTTTCTTTTCATATCTTATCTTGTATGTATCATAGTATTTATTAACTATTATTTGTGTATTTTTTTTATTATGTTTAAACATTTTTTTTAGGAGGGAGAGTTATTTCCAATGAGTCATTGTAAAGACGAATACAATATTTAATGTCTGAAATTAAATATTGTATAAACAAAACTCATGACTTTGTATAAAGAATATTTTGTTAATTTTATTATTGCGCATCAACTGTTGCTATGCAATTTTGTTATTGCGTCGTATTTTTGTTAAAATGTTTTCATTAACATTTAATGTTAATATTTTAATCAGTTGCAAACTTGCACTCAAAGTGAAAAGACTAATAGTGACGTTAAAGTGATTAAGAAAAACTGTAGAGTGCTGCTAAACACTCGTGTTCTTAACAATTTCATTTCTTAAAACCAAACTAAAAGTGTTTTGTGTTAACAATTAACTTGTACGTACTACAAGATAAAACCTTAAACAAAAACTGTGAGTATTTAGTCATTAACATTGTGAAGAGATTTATTCTTATGAATTAGGAAACGATAAAATATTTATTTATTTAATTTCTTTAATCAACGTGCTTTACTGCATCTTTGTAACTTACCGAACGGTACAGTTAAATTTGTATTTTCAAAAATCATCTTAAATATTTTCATCGCAACAACTGCGTCGTACGAATTTCACTTTTATGAACTCTTGCTACAAAGTTCATCATTCATTGTTTTCTAATATTTGATAGTGACATTATTTGTAAATAACATGTTTTATCACGTTGTAAATTTTAAAAGATTTATGTATGAACATTTTACATTATTTTAAGAACGGAAAAGAACTTATTAAATCTATTCTTTGTACTTTCTTTTCATTGTTAACTATTTTATTATTATGTATTTATATTATTATTATTATTATTATTATTATATTATATTTATTATTATTATTATTAGTATTATTATTATTATTATTATGATTATTATTATTTTATTATATTATTATTGAGATTAGGATCAAAATTTTGAGTCGCTAAATAACTCCTAACTATTTGCGTACGCGTTCACACAACCATAAACTAGTGGGAGGTTGAAACCCCCTGTGCTCACCTCCTTGTTACTATATCCGATCTTACGTATAACTTTGAATACGAATATGACGTATACGTTTCCAATACAATCAATATTTAATAGGTTATTTAAACATTAATATTTCCTTAATCCTATACTATATTATATATTTTATATTATACCTATATTTATATATAATACGTTAATATTATTATGCTTTCTAATTCAGCTACCTCCAAAGTTTTGTAGTCGCATAGAAGGATGAAAAAGGACTACAGAATAATATACCTTATATTATATATACTCTCATATATTATATATTAATATATATATTATGAGTAGTAGGTATATAAGTTAATATTGCGAAATAAAATTCAGTATGACTTATATCTTGCATAAATATTAAGATATTAATGTTCCTCAAATAATATAGTAATATTTCACTCGTATAAACGCCTCTGTTATCCAAGATACAAGGTAGATGTTTTAAACTTATGTGGGACATATCTTATATATTTCATTGCCCGTCCCTTGCCTTGAAATAGCATCTCTTTAATTAATATTAGCTTCTAGTTTGACAAATAAGGAAAAGAGTATACGAAACCTGTTTTATTGTTAGACGAATTGCAAAAAACTTTGCTTCATTTTTAATTTTTTATTAATATATCTTAGTTTTCCTTGGTCTGCGTCAAGTTCTTTGTTCAAGTGTTGCTCATAATTTATCAAATGATAATTACTACATATATTTGCTGGTGTGTCTAAAGATAGAATTTTTGTTTTTATCTGTTGGACTACATCTTTTGTAATTCTTATTACCAATCCTGAGCTTTATGAAAGTATAATATGATTACTCTCTTAATTCTGTAGTCATCCCGCATTATATTAATCATAATGTTTGCAGTAGTTCATACCTAATCAACGTATTATAAGAGTAGCAGGTAAGTTTTAAAAAAACTAACTAAATGGTAGAGTGATAGGGTAGTATTAAACGGGAGAATCCTTTTCGATATAATATAATAGTATATTACTATATAAACTTACTCATGATAATGCCTAGATAAGATATACAGGTTTCTTCACTCAATAGATAATGGACTTTGATGGTAGTCCTAACAACAAAAGTACCAGATAAATAGATTGTCTGCAACACATACATGTTATAGTAATATTCATACAAAGTTTTAGAGGTATTGAAAATCAACTTCATTACCCTTATCACATCAACTCGAGTGCAGGAACCTTGATTCAATTTCAGTTATTTTTCTCTGCATTAATAGTAAGCTTTGTAGTCGATGGAAATTGCACCATGAAAAAATTGCTTAAGAACAATGCCTTATCTAACCATCTTAGCAGTATAATGTAATTATGTATTCACCGATGAATAGTGCACATTATTTTTCCAGAGACGCCATATATCAGAACTTTCTAATACAACAATTTAACATAATTGGGTCTGATATTGAGAATCACCAACATGCATAGTGAAAGCGCCATCAACACCAAGTTTTCATTGATGTATGGTCGGAATTGATTGAGCGACCATTTGATAGGTCCTCTTTCTTTTTTATTCCATTTGCGTTAGCTTACTCTTGGATGTTATCTCGTGTTTACTGTTCGTCAATTTTTACTTGAACATTGTCTTTGTTCCATACACTACTGGAGACGATACCCATTTACATTTTTATAATATCTATCAAATATAAATTCTCTGTATACTAGTTTTTATGCTTCATGATACTCTAATATTCAAATAAATTTAGTTTGTCTCGTAACTATTAATTTGTAACACTTGTAGTATTATATCCTAACTGACCGTTATGGATATAATATATAGTAGTCTAGAGTGGATAGGTACAGTAATCCTCTTTGAGCCTCCTGACTAGTACTCTCTAGTATACGCTAAATCTCATGGCATTGGGAGGGCTTTATAATCTGTAGTTCTTTTGTTAGTTAGAGGTGTTGCATCACCTGAATGAACCATTTTGTTACCAAAGTGTGTGATCTAACAGGAACTCTAGTGATAGGAAAGGTCGCGAAAGGAGATTAAGAGACTATTCGCATTAATATCGTTCAAAAAATATTCGCTTATCTGTGAGAATTCTAAAATATCCGTCTACCCACACACCGGTATAATCTTTGAACGTTGTTCGCCAATCAAGGCGTTGCCAGAATAGAGGCTTGTATTGCCGCTGGGGTGCGTTCATTTTCAACATTTGTTATAACCTTATGCACCATGCTTTGTACTATTTCTGTTGTATATTTTCTTTCTGTACAGTAATGGGCTATGAATTCTCCTTCTACTCGCAAAATATGTAAGGTATGCTCAATGCGAATTTTGTTAGTCTAGGAACCAATTTGTAAGCTTTCCATAAATATATACTACTCTCTCACGCTCTCATACCTGTGGATTCCCATTTGGTGATTGTCTATCCGGATTGTGGTGAGTTCTATAACATTAGGTTTCATCACCTGATTTTGCGTACTCTCTTGGTACTAACTGTCACGACGAGCCCACTGGTGCTCGGAGCGTAGTGCGTATTGACACAGAATTCCAATATTTAAGAAAGGAATATCGCAGCTGAATTTTTTCGCATTTATGATAACCACCCCTGTATCTATTATATATATATTATTATAGGCAATCATATGGTTTTTGACTCATATATAATACGCTCCCATTATACCTTTTGGTATATATATATACTTAAGTGACAAAGTTTTATGTATATATGGTATGCATGTATCTCCTTTCGTGTGGTTGTATATTTATATATATATAATAGCTTAATTGTTCATAATATACTATTGTATATATATATATTACTGTCTTCTCTTAAAATGATATCTTGTATAGTTATTTACGGTTACGTTAGTATAGTACTAGGCTCACTAAAACTATATATCATTATTGTCGACTTTTGGAAGATAATGTTATTTTTACTTGATACTTTATATATACTATAATAATTATATTTACTTTTCATTCACAAATTTCTTTTATTTACTCTTTTAAGTAAAAAATATCATTGCTAAAATATTTATTTTTATGAGTTTAAAATATATTTTAAGTATATTTATCTCTAATTATTATAATTTATTCAAATTGTTAATAAATATTCAATGTTATTCCCACAAAAGTTTTCTTATATTATACATTGTTTGTATATATATAATTATATATATATATATAGTATACCCTCATAGGCTTCGAAGGATAGAGAGACTGGAGAGAGAGTGAATGGATAGACGCCAATTTATTAGCGCGAAACTCTGCTCTGTTTATTCCTATATTAATGATTTATTTTTTCAAGTTATCGATGGTTCATCTGTCATCATCTCCGGTCACTCGCTCATCGTGATCGGCAAATTTTGCTCTAATTCGTCATCGTCATCGTCATCGCAAAAGCGGCATAATCGCCATCACTAATATATATATATTATATATATGTGATCTATATGGGGTGAACATTTGATTTAAAACTTATATATATTGGTACCAGGTATCATATATACCGTATCATTCTCTGTCAGTTTTATTTATATATGACTAACATAATAATAGGTTTATACTTTATTCTTGTATAAGGACATCGTTTAGTTAGATGCTTATAAAAATTCTACTTCAACGTATTGTTAAATAGCTGGATTATAAATAGTACACTTTTTTTAGTGTAAGTAGTTGTTGAATGGAACGCAGTTTAATTACTATAATATCCTAACTCGCTCGATACTGTAAGAAACAAAACTTCCTGCGCAATTAATCTCTCCTAAACATTATCAGTCGTTACTATGATCCTCTATCCTTCTTCTAAGGTAGCAGTCGCCTTACGCTATATCTCAGCCAAACTTGCTGACTTTTCTACAAATAAAGAATATAAAGGTATATATTATATATAATATAGATATATAATATATATATATGAGTATTAATATTATATATATATATAATATACGGTAGGTAGTAGTATAGGTAATCTTCTTACTAATAGATTGTTTGATTTATTATGTAATAATATAAATATATATACCTCCTATATACCACCTTATACTATACTTAGTTTTATATTTATTATATTTATATTATTTTATTCTCGTCTATAAAATTTCGTAGTGAGTATATAAATCTTCTAACTATTATTAGGAAGTATATTTGTCGTAGACGGCTTATTTATTTCGTAGGAGAGAAGAGTTATACTGCTATATATGCTTTATATAAAGTATAGGATAGCACGTTGCATTCACAACCCTATAAACATTGTTGATAACGTCGCCCTAAAAAAGCTAAAAAGAGATCTGAAATTTTATGGGATGTCACACTTCTTGGCTTGAGAGTCGACTCCTAACAGTAGTCCATTCATTCTATGTAATATATCTGCTTATAATTCACCATCGCTACCGCATGTATGGAACCACTGTTTTTGGCTCAACTATAACATTCGGAACATCACATTCTGATGTTCGTTTTTTCCAGTGCTCTCTGTGTTATCAATCCCTCATTTATATTTGACCGAGATCTCGCATTGTAGATTTGTTTCGCCGACATTCAACCACTTAAATGAGTCTAACTTGCAGATATTAATGTGGTCTCCGAAGCTAGTGCTATCTCTATTGTAAACGTTGCTCGACTTAAGGCGTATTCTTGTTGTACTATTACGAATTATGCTTCGTAATGTCGGTGATATTGGTTGAGCAGGGAACCTGTGACCTTAAGCTTTATCTCTTCTTCTATATAGCTTCTGTACTTATCTCATTTGCACTCATTTTGTATTCTTCCTCTACTAATTATATGCAGCTATTTTGCAGATTATTGATTCTTTAACTCAATATGCTGAATTTACCTATTATATGATACTGGCTCTATTAAAGAATATATTATTATAATATATAATATAATTAATATATATATATAAATAACTATATTATTATATATTAATAAAATAAATATATACTATAATAATATAATAAAAAATAAAATAATATAATATAATAATACCTATAAATAATATAAAATAATCACTAATATTAAATATAAAATATACTACTACTATATTTTATATTATATATCCTTCTTTACTTTTGCCAATTTTATAGTACTTCGATTTATCTTTATAATTGCTTATTAGATTAAATTTCTTATCGCTATCCGTTCTAATACTCTCTTTCTATTTTATTGGTATACTACTTATACTATTCTCAATCGCTAATTTCTACTCGTACAGACAAGAAGTTCAGCAGTACTAATAATTATCTAACTTTACTACTGGTAAGTGATCAGATAGACCCTTTTGCTTAAACATCCGGCATTATAAATCATATTATTCGTAATTCACAAATTATAATCTTCTCATTATAATAGTAGGTTCATTATTATTTTTTTATTACCAATTAATTTCAAATCTCTTTATTATTATATAGTGTATTAGGGTTTATTATAGTTATAGTCATTATTTGTTATTGATCCTCCATAATTATTATTTGTGATTATTTGATACATTAATTATTATTTTATCTATTTATACCTGTCACTTGTTTTTATCATATTTGTGAAAAAGTGGGATCTTTAATTGTGTGAATAAATTTGAAAATTCTTTATTATTCTTTGTAGTATTTTTATTCACTGATTTGTTAATTTTTTTATATTAGCTTTCAAGAACAAAATTTAAATTCTACCAAAAATCTTGGTAAATTTTTTTTTTTTTATTAATGTTAATTTTAATTAATTCTATTTACTCAGGATATTATTGGAATTTATAATGATTATTATTTTATTTTAATTATTATTATTCTTATTATTTTAATTAAATTAATTATTATTATGATTATTATTATTATTATTTATTTATTATTTATTATTATTTAATTTATTTTATTGTATTATTATTATATTATCTATATTTATTATTGTTATTTATAATTATATTATTATTATTTATATATATTGTCAAGCTGTTTAAAAAGAAACATCTTGGGGAAAAGTGAGCACTACTGCTCTCCCCTACTACTAAAATCTATAGGTGACGAAATAAAATAATTAATGACCTTATATTTAGTTTTGACCAGACTCGACGTTTTATTAAGGGTTTATAGTAGAAATACTGAAAAAATACATTAATCGATAGATAATGTAAACTAAATTAGTTACTAAATTAAATAAATTTAATTAATATTTATTTTATCTCTATAAAGTTTATAAATATGTGTTATTCGTTTTCATATTTGACTTTAAAGTCAACTAGCTTATGTTGACTTATTTATCTAAGCGGATATTCTTGAACTCAATTTATTCTCCGCTAAGAGCTTATATATCAGTTATTGTCGATAGCTTTTGGCGGATGCCAAAGCTGTTAAATCAATCTCTCGGAAGGCGTGCCCGTTGATATTCAGATGCAGAAATAATGAATTAAAAACATAATTGCATGAAAAAAAAAGTAAATATATCTAACAGTCAATTTTTCAAGATAAATATTTAATATTTTATAATTATGGTAATGTGATACTATACCGATATTATCAATATTTGATAAAAAAGTATATATATATCACTAATATATATACCTGAAATATATATATATATAGATATAATATATATATATACATCGTAATAGTAATATATCCTCGAAATATTATTCGTAGTACTATATAATAAGTAATATTCTCACGTAGTCATATACCGGCCTATATATACATATATTTATATATTATATATCACGTATATTTTTTATTACATACCTATATATATATCATCATATATTATATCATTATATATATATTATATATACTCATATAATATATATACAGGTTATATAGTATATATATATTATATATATATATATATATACAATTATATATATACCTCGTATTTCACCTAATCTTTGCAACACTAATGAAATCCTGACCAAGCCCATGATATGTTCAAAGCGCCCCAAATTTAGCCTGAGAAAATCACGCAATCATTAAAATTTACCTACTTAGTCTCTGCACATAATATACTTCACTGGTATATATCTGTTATCGATATAAATTGACAGAGTAATTAGATTGAATTTTACTCTAACTTTCCCCAATGGTACACAGCAAGTCTTAAAACCAAAGTTGCACTTTCCGACGGGCTTTCCTCCTTTAAGGAAACAAGTCGCCAAATTGAGGCAACTTCCGTGAACATTTGGCAAGAAGATCGACATGCAAGGTTGAACTCGTGGAAAAGTTGGAAATGTGGAGTTCAACTTCCATTATAATAGATTATAACAGATTATAATCATATCATATATAGTATATATATATATATATATATAATATAATAATTTATAACTATATATAGCAAAAGTGCATAAGGGTGTCACCCCTAATTTTCTATATAGTCATTCATCAATATAATTAGGTAGGTAAAAAATTAAGTAAAAATGTAAAATAAAACTGAGACTTCCAAAAAGGTATGAATATATTATTGTCATTATTTACTATTTGATTTGATATGGTACATTTTTATTATATATTATTTATGTTAGTATAGTATAATATATATATAGATATATTATCTATATATAAACTAGCAAGTGTATGTACTGATTCCATATATAAATTCTCGGGTATTTGCTATATATATGTATACATCAATCCTATTAAGTAATTTTCGTATGCATATCAATGTCTACGATCCTTACTCTATATTAATTATTTATTTAGCATTAATATCCTTTAGAATGACAAATAGCATTATAGTGGGCGACTACGTATTATAGAGTGATGTTATTAGACGTACTATTCCACATATATTATATATTTTACAGTTAGCAAGGTACAATGTATTACTATGTAGGTACGTTATACGAATATTATATACTACGGTAGAAGCATGTTGGTATAACTTATATTAATAATGTAATACCGGTCACTCTACTTACCGGCATAGTTTGTGTTAGTATGTACTAAGAAGATGTATGGATTATTGTAATGTCATATATTATCTCATCACAAAGTTTCTTGCAAGAAGTACTTATCCATAGATGTTAATTTTCCTAATTCTTTCGGTCTCTTGAGATGTTCTGGACCTCCTCAGACGATTTTACTTGAAGAAACCTAAATAAATTATTAAAATTCCTGGTAGATTATGTAAACAGTTGAAATATGGAACGATGAGTCGTTTTATAGATTTTAATAATCTTTTGCTTATGATAGATTTTTTAAAGATCTGGGTTGGTGGTTGAAAAGAATGTTGGTTTAATGTCGTGGAGCAGATTCTTGAATCGTAATAGTGTCAGTCACGTTTTTGTATGATTAATTTAGTTGGGACCGGTTCATGTTATTCATAGGTTGTTCTCGTAGTGGTTTGTAGCGTCTCGTTGCCTGGGGTCTGGTTACCTCTAAGACTGGGCACGTATCTTATATTAATGTTGTGATGAGACTAGATTATGTGAGGTGAGAGCGAATTTGAGGGTCGGCATGTTAGATCGTGGGTTTTGATGTGTGTGAACCGAAGTCTTACTGATAAATAGATTATTAGTTTCACCTACTTATCATATGGTGAGGGAGCACTTGAGGGCAGGGTGGCTATACATGCATATGTGAAGGTTGATACATATTTTGTAAGTGAATGTTTGGTAGGTTTGAAGATCTTTTGAGAGAAGAGGTGTTAGAGGAAGTTAGTTTTAATGATGAAGGTAAGTTTTGAGGATTTGTTTATGTGAGTTGAAGAATGGGTAAATAGGTGAGGATTGTGTGTTTTGTCACGGTGGTTGGGTTTACTGATGAGAATTATTTATGTGCAGAGCTTTGTGTTAAGCTCGAGAGCATTTGATAAGTGGCTAGGTTGTGATAAGATAAGTTTCTCCTTCGAAAGTATACCAATTATCAAAGGTATTTTAAAAAAAGTAAAAAGAAATATTATCTACACCATTGTGCAACCATACCAGATGACCTATGCACCCACAATCCCCAGTGCATACACGCCTTTTGGCTTACACGAGTGTGCCTCACCTACCACATTAAAACAATCCTCAAAACTTCACCATCCTTAAGACTAACATTCTCTAACACCTCTTCTCTCAAAAATGAATCTTTCAAACCTCCAAACTCACTTTACAAAATAAGCATCTCACAATGGCATATACAAAAATCCCCGCCCATCAATGCCCCTCAAATTATAGGCCTGAACTAATCATCAATTTAATCTCTGTATCTGTAGGACCGACTCGGTCAACATAAACACGATCAAACATCCGACTCTCAAAATTCTTCTCTCACCTCACATAGATCTAGTCTTCAATCACAACATTTAACATAAAAAATACGTGCCATCTTAGAGTGGAATGGGCGTAGGCCAAGACCCCACAAACGTAAACTCCCATTTGGAATCTTCTATTGACACTATCTCGCAATAGCAGACACCTTACGCTCTTTATAATTATGTGATCGTGACAGATTTTGGTAATACTTACAACTTCGCGGCAAAAGGAATCCCAGCATTAAACAACATTCTTACCACCACACCATTTTTAAAAATATAAATAGGCTATAAATTTATTTTAGAGATTTTATCCACTACTTTTCATATGTTCAACTGTTTTAACATAATCCTTACAAAAATTTTAATAATTTTATTTAGTCTCAAATAAAATCGTCTGAGGAGGGTCCAGAAATTAAGGACAGAAAGCTAACGTTATTTAACATCTTATGAGACTCTTGTTAAGAAGTGTATTTAATAAATATATAAAATAAGGCCTGTCTATTGATGTAATAACGGATACCAAACTCGGCATAAGAAACTTGACTGATGAGTGATAGTGTATGCAATAACAATCTAAAGTGAACTCATATAAGTTTGTGATGAGTAGCTATATACATAATATCAGGTATCATAATGTGGATAAGTAAATAGGTCGTTACGGACTCTACTAAAAATGTGTATAATAACATATGTTATGACTATATATATATAATATTACGGTCTAAGCAAGCATAAGGTTTCACAATATATAATCTCATATACTAGTACTTTCACTTACTTGCTATTAGGTATAGTAGACATAGTATATATATACCGTATGGCTGAGTCAAAAATCAGGATATATCTCTCTTATAGACCAGATAAGTATAGAGAATTATTTGTGACTATTATCATAACAACACAACTGTGTAGCAGACTTTGTTAAATTAATTATAAGTGTTTAGTGGGAGTAAACTGTCCAATTCATTCCGTTTATGCCTTATACGCGCAAAGAAAATCTATCAGTAATGTTTCAAGGTTCATGTTTTCCGATACCCAATCTATTTCTAATTTTTATAAGGATGACCAGAAGCATCGCTCATGATCTTGGTTACTAACTGCCGTTATATTATGGAGTTCCAATCTTCGTTAATATTCTTCTCTTGCAATTCGGTAAACGTTCTTCAAGAACATTTGGCCAATGCTAGGAATTTGGCCTTGAATCAGCTGACCAGTTCTGATAACTAGAGTGATCTTTTTCGTATCATCAATTATAGAAAGAGAAATATGGTTGATTTCATTGAAAAATATAAATCAACGGCCCTGCATTAATATAATAGCTTTATTCACTATAGAGCTGTGGTGTGCATATCTGTTACAGCCAGCAAATTTGTGTAAAGGGTGCAGTTGCATCACAGTGGGATGCCTGATTTGTAAGGTTGTAGAATTATTATTATTTGAGATAGGTTATTCGTTTAATATGCATCTCATTTTTCACGATGCATCCGATTTTCACTCCAGTGTGAACGATTCGAACACATCCTGAGCGAATTCTGTCCGCGTACGACGCAGTAAACTAGTGGTTCATGCTAACTGTGACTAGAAGCAGAGACAGTCAAATCGACGTGTCTGCCTATATGTGTAGGAGAGGCGATGTGTATTTCTGAGCAATAGTTGATGTGTTGGAATACGGTGATTCTTGTACTCACATTCGTTGGAGAAGGCACTCATTGTAGTGTGCTATTATGTGTTCTCTGCAATTCGATAACCTACTTAGAGCTCTATATTATGAGTTGAGCCTCAAGAAATGTTTAATTTGCTTTCAAGAGGATCTACTTGCCTTGAGCTTAAAAGACGTCCAAGATCGGTCATGCTATCTTCATGCGCCTTTCGTCTTTCGACACGAATGAACTATGCACATTATAATTGTCAGTTGACACAATTTTTAAATTAGACTGTTTGAATTTAGGATCCGTTGCGGTGTTGCAATTCATTTTCAACCCAGGTTCTTTACCTCACTTCCTTAAATTAGATCTTGGCTTGTATAAAAGGATGAAAAGCAGTGTATACAAAAGTAAATAAGTTGCAGAGAAGAATTGCTCTTTCTCAGCATATAAATAGTTCTTTCCTCCTAAATTAACGCCACGATGACCTCAGAAGAACAAATATGTACTATTCTCACAAGAGTCACAATGTGTATTGAAGTTGTAGGTAGAATTTTGAACAATAATCTGAACTTTTGCTTTGAACCATTCAAACAGGCAATAAATACCAACAATAAGCTATTTACCTTTCTTTAATTCCTCTCATTTTAAATTTCCATGCTACAGTTTAAAACAGTTCTTTCTCCTCACCCATTGACAATTGGACACTTCCAACGAGGGCAATGGAATGCAAGAGGTCGTGTGTTTATTTGAACCTCTTTACTCAGAATATATATTGTAATAATTACCAATGAACCTCTATATCCCTTTAATTGGGGAGGGGGCTCGTTCTTTCACTTACCAAAGTAAGTACTTTTTTCGGGGGAAAGTGTGTTCATATGTTTTCCTAACGAAGTGGAAATGTTGAACAGATATGTTTGAGGTTGATAGCAACTTTTGCCTCTACTCAACCTAATCAAGATGTCCTAGCCATTAATGTTCATGTGTTTTCCCAAAGAAGTGGAAATGCTTCACACATTTTTGAGGTTAATAGAAACTTTCGCCTCTACTTAACCTAATCAAGATGACCTAGCCATCAATGGGTATTGCTTAGACTCCTGATAGGCGGACCTTTTGTGCTAGAGGGAGATAGAGAACGTGATTTTTGTATGTTATATAATATGATGCTATGTTGTATTTGTTAGCTATGTTTTAGTGAAGTGTAGACATTGAGATTATTATTCTAATACACTTTGCCCTATATGCAGAAGCTCAATAGTAAGAATGAATATGAAATTTTCCTGAATAATAAACTAAATACATATAAAAATTAAAGAAACAAACAAATGAAAATATATTTATTCAAGATAAAAATCATTCTAATTTTTTTCAAACGGGATTTGTTATATTTGTTATAATTACTAATCAAACTGAAAAAAATACATCTGTTGATAGATATTCGTTTATTTAAACTGTCCTTAAAGGGAAGTTTTGGGTAAGAAATTTATATATTTATAATTGGGTAAATTATACACCATTGCAAAGAGAAAAGATTTCTCTACAATATTTGTTTCAATCACAGTTACAAATGTCGCTAAGATTTTTTGTAATTCCTTTTCAAAAATCATTAATCAGCATTTTAATCAGCAGATTTTAAGGACATTTATAAGATGATGACTCCGTTTATAGAGGGAAAATTTTCGATAAGAAAAACAACGAATTTCGAGTATCTTCTTTATTGTGGCAATTTCGATTATTAGCGTTATTTGCATTTTTTTTAAAGAAATTAACAAAGATTATTATTATTATTATTATTATTATTATTATTATTATTATTATTATTATTATTATTATTATTATTATTATTATTATTATTACTATTATTATTATTTAACTTTAATTTGAATTTGATTTTTTTCTAAGTTCTTTTATAAATTTTATTCTTTTATTTTCGATTATTATTATAATTTATAGAAGTATTTTTATTTTTTAAAAAAACTCCACCACGGACCCGCGAGCATAGCGAGCGGGGCACCCCGCTCTGCGGGGGACGTGGGGGATGATATAGAGGGGGGGGGCCGAAGGCCCCACCCCGGATCAAAAAATAAAATATATAAAAATATCAAATATCAATTTATTATTATCATGGCGTCTCTACAAACTTTACGTACATTCATCAAATTTAAACTGAAATAAATAGCCTAAGCACGGCCTAAGCTTACTCATTTTTATAAGACTATAGGTGTGAAGCACAAAAAAATATATATCAATTTCTTTTTACTTTTTGTTAATATTAATTAAATTACATTTGAAAATCCAGCATTTACTAATGTATTTAACCTCAAATCATTGAAATTACGTTACATTTTTTATTGATTTTCGTTCCTGGAGTCAACATCTTATAAATAGCGAATTTTAATAGTAAATTTACGCTAAAACTTATCAGAACGACATTTCAAAACGATAAATCGCTGAAATTACTTTTTATACATGACTTTAATAAATTAACTCAAACATAGTTAGCAATATCGATTATTTTTTCATTTTATCTATTTATTTTAATATTTTTTGGAATATCTCATTTAATTTTCCTTAAACTAAAAGTTTTTTTTTTCGAGAAAATACCGAAAATAAATTACATATGCACGATCCATATATCAAATATATCATAAAAATATATGAAATCGAAAAAAAATGAAAAGTATTAATGTTCTTCGGATTATTATTCAAAAATAAAAGCGTGAAAGTTATTGAATTGTTTTGAGACAAAATCTATTCTGTATATAAACCTATCGTAATAACATTTATATTCAGAAACAAAAATTACATTTCGTGCAAATACACTTGAATTATATTAGTATGCCTTTTGAATTTTCATAAAAAAAAAAAAAAATATTTACGTTATATTAAGTGCAATTCTCATTTATTTGTCAATTCATGAATAAAAATTTCGTGATAACTTGTGCTATTTTCATCCCGATCAGTATGAAATTCCCAAAAATGTATACTTAGGAAAGATACGTATTTTTTGTTCAGATTTAAATTTTTATATACCGAAGAATTTGCCCTGTTCAAGGGAAAATTTCAAGAAATTTTAAATTTCTCCGTGAACAGAGCAAAACTTTTGTCATAGGAAAAATGGATAGATAAAAAAGTTCGTATCTCTTCGAATTATGAAGCTGTGAAAATTTCCATTCTAATCAGATGATTAATAAAAAAAAAAGTATATTGCTACCAAATTATTTAATTGAAATTTTCTTTTCTTCGGAAAAAATTACGATGAATTTTATTTATTCATTATCTTTATGATTTTTTTTTCTGAGCATATAAATTTAGGCCAAAATACAACAATTTTTTTGCTTAGATTAACATTTTTGTATAACCTAAAGGTTTTGCCACTGTTCAATGGAAAAATTCAAAATTTCAAACTTTTTCCATGACAGCGGCAAAATTCGTCGGTATACAAATGTTAATCTAAACAAACAATGCGTTCTTTAATAATTATACATTACATGGCCTGAAAATTCGTTACTTAACCCAATGAATACTAAAAAGGTCATCGTGATTTTTCATTTATGACTTGTCAAAATATATTTGAATTGTACCCTCCCCCCCTCCCCCAATATTACCCTGCATATCATGAATAGAGATATTTTTAACTATTGAAAATACACACTCCATTCGAAAGATCATTCAGTTCCCTATTTGAAAGTCTTAGAAGCTTAAAAAATCAAGGAATTATAGAGAAAAAAATAACAAAAAAAGTTACTCTAGATTCTTGACGAAAATCATTATATTTTTTTTTATATGGCATTTGTTATATTTGTTATTATTACTAAACAAACTAATAAAAAATATATATCTACTAATAGATTTTCGTTTATTTTAATTGCCTTTATGATAACTTTATATTTAAATAATTTCCTTAGTACTTTAGAAAAAAAGTCTAAAAGTTGTATGACTATAGAATCAAAACTTTCTATATCTAATATGTAACTATTTTATAATGTAGCGGTTTTTTACTGTACAGTATATGGATGTGAAAGTCTTATATCATCAAGGTTTTCGAAAAGATATCAGTTACGTAATTTAAAATGTTTTTTAACTTTCATAATTTCTTTAAAATGTAGAAAACAATATTTTCCATGTATTATAAGGTAAGGTGAAATTTAATCGGAAAGAGTTAAATCAACAAAAAAACAGGCTTTTATTTTTAAAAAA